>CH002619.1:410862-426683 GCA_000149265.1 Ciona savignyi
AGTGTAACTTTTAATTTAGTAAGTTTATTAAAATCGGGTACACTTTCTATGCATGGATTGCCAGCTACAAGCGGCTCCCAAGAGAAAAGTTGTAGAGCGTGAGCGCGAGCATTAAATGGATGTGTTTCCCCATACATATATCCCTAACTTTTTCCTAGAAATCAACAGAAATATAATTTCATTAAAACTGCTGATCACACCTATTTATTTTTCATTTAAAAGGAAAAATTGAACAATTCGAGCTGAAGTCCTACCGGTTAGTCTGGTGGTTTATTGCGACGCCTTTCAACTGGAAAGTTTTAGGTTTAAAACTGGTCGCTAGCTAGTCGGTTGTGTCCTTAGGAAAGGCACTTGACGGACATTGTCTGAACCCAGCGGATTTATGGGTTATACTAAATTGAAGGAACATATTAATCATACACAACACACTATAATAGCTTCCGTAACCCGACAGTTGGTGCGCGGTGATCTGACGATTGCCCGTGTGTTAACCCACTTGGTTTCTCATTCACGGGGATAAACATAAATATTCTATTAAAAAGAGAGATATATATCTTATTCCTACCATGGGCCATTTTCCAGGAAATTCACCTAACACTGAACCGCACTCAAATCAGTAATTAGTATGCTTTAACGCCCGATACTAACAAGAATAAAAATAAACAAAGAATTTAGTGGGTTAGGTAATCGGTATTCGATATGGATTGAAAATTTGTGGTTAAATAAGCCTAAGAAAAATTCGCTTTCCGAAAAATGTACGAACGATGAACGGTTCACTGCATTTAGACATTTTTGTCGAGTTTTCTTTTTGTTGAAATTTTAGAACTGGAAAAGAAAATTTACTTCAAAATCTAAGTTTACCCTAAAGGACGCAATAATTTAAAAACAAATAATTTTTTTGTTTTAATTATGGGTCCCAATTGAAAAATTGGGACACATATTGTTTTTGTCCGTTTTTTTTTTCTTTTTTTTTTTTTCTTTTTTTTCTTCGTCAAAGGTTTTGACAGGCATGGCATGGCGCCCCGACATCTACCGGAAGGAATAATGGAATCGTAATGAAACTTAGCCATTTGTTAGACAACATGGTCTAGATATGCAAAAACCAAAATTTTGGGTAATGAATCCAGGGGAACTCCCTTAAGACGTTAAAAACCAAAACGTTTTTTTTCTAATAAATTAGCTTTTGGGGGCATAGCGCTTGAACGGCTGCTCTAATTTTGATCAGATTCAGTGAAATGTTAGACCATTAGACACTTTGTGCCAATTAAAAAATAGAAAACATTTACTTAGGGTAAGTTCCTTGAAAACGAAGATATGTTCTTGAGTTACGATTGTAACAGACATGCCATATCGCACTGACATCTCTAACTAGAGAGTGTCAACCACGTGTTTAACCACAACTATTTGTAAAACACATGTTGTATGCCATATATTCATGCTACAGGGCCCCTAACCACATTTTGTATTTTATACACTGTGTATGTAGTTTTTGTTTCTGCAAGCATAAACTCATGGGTCCCATAGTTATCAAACCAAACTTCTTCTCCGTGTGTAGGTAAAAAAGAACAATCGTGATAGATTTACAAAGATTTCATTACAAATGTTTTTAATTAAAGCTTTTTTTAAGTGCTGTATTGAAATGAAGCTAAATTCCTTAAACAGTTCGATCTAGTTTTTCATGGCTTCGGGGAATTCCCAATGAGCTTGGTAAATAAGTTTCTGTTTTTACATATGTGGGTCATGTTAACTATCAATTCTTAAAGTTTTAATCCGATTTGACGAATCCTTGTTGGAGATGTCAGTGCAATGTGGCATGCTTGTCACAATCATGAGTCCGGAACATATCTTCGTTTTTAAGGGAGTTACCCTAAGTAAATGTTTTCTTTCTTTTAAGTGACACAAGGTGGATAACGATCTAGCATTTCACAAAATCTGATCAAAATTAGAGCAGCCGGTTAAACGTTATTTTCCGAAAAGCTATTTTTTTAGAAAAATAACCGATTTGGATTTTAACGTCTTCGGGGAATTCCCCTAGATTTATCTCCTGCGTATCTAAACCATGTTGTCTAACAAATAACAAAGCTTTATTACTATTTTAGTATTCCTTCTGGTAGATGTCGGGGCGTCATGCCATGCCTGTCACAATCATGATTTGAGAACAAAATCTTTTAGGGTATTTCCCTAGATATTTTTTTATATTTTTCTTGTTAAATAAGTACGTAATGCACTTACATTCCACCAAATCTTATTCAAATTGGAACAGCCGTTTAAGCGCTATGGTACAAAAAGCTAAATTTTTCATAAAAATACCGTTTTGGATTTGAACCTCCCAGGGGAATTCCCCTTGATTTATCACCCAAATTTTTGGTTTCTGCATTTCTAGACCATGTTGTCTAACAAATGGTTAAGTTTCATTACGATTCCATTATCCCTTTTGGTAGATGTCGGGGCGACATGCCACGCCTGTCACAATCATGATTTGAGAACAAAATCTTATTTTTTAGGGTATTTCCCTAGGTAAATTTTTTATGTTTTCCAAGTGTTAAATAAGTGTCTAATGCACTTACATTTCACCAAATCTTATTCAAATTGGAGCAGCTGTTTAAGCGCTATGCCACAAAAAGCTAATTTTTTTTTATAAAAAATACCGTTTTGGTTTTTAACCTCCCAGGAGAATTTCCCTTGATTTATCACCCAAAATTTTGGTTTCTGCATATCTAGACCATGTTGTCTAACAAATGGCTAAGTTTCATTACGATTCCATTATTCCTTCTGGTAGACGTCGGGGCGCCATGCCATGCCTGTCAAACCTTTGACGAAGAAAAAAAAAACGAAAAAAAAACGAAAAAAAAACGGACAAAAACAATATGTGTCCCAATTTTTCAATTGGGACCCATAATAAGCAGTCTACAAGTCAGATTAAAACTTTAAGAATTGTTCCATAACATAAGTCACTTATAAAAACAGAAACTTATCTACTAAACCCAGGGGAATTTCCTGAAACCATTAAAGGGGAACTGAAGTCAATTTTAAGAATATCTTATTAAATGGAAAAAAATACGCTGATTTCAAAAATCAAATCAGTTTCTTCCAATATTTTTTGGTTAAAGAGTTATGAGCAAATATGTATTTCATTTTATGTTAGGGGATTTCCCGTATTACGTCACTGACGTTGTTGAGATTTCGTGCCTATATGCATTGTATACAATCATGTGTCAGTTTAGAGGTGAATTAGTAACAGAAGCGCCTGCAGGAGCGTTGTATTTTCGTTTTTATTATGAAGACTTAGCATAACACTTGTCATATAGTTTTACTGAACCAATGTACATGGTGACAGCTTACTTTAAGCGCGGTCATTAAGGCCTGCACGGTCCTGGACCTAAGCTGAATGCTGAGGTATACAGGTCTCGTATTTAAATGACTTTAGAATAATAAGTCTTAGCAATTTATATCATAATCAATAAAAGTGAAAACAGAACAAGAAAACTATAACAGAATGCATTAAACTGTAACTGCCACTCTGCCAGCAATTTATAGAAATAAACCAGCCATTAGGCAAAGGCTAGACTATGCGGTGGGAAAAGCCTATTTCTTTCATGGTTTATCTTGGCTGTTTGTATAATGTTTTGCTGTTGTGTATGTGGTGCATTTAATGTCTGCTGTTATTAAAACTGAGCATTAGCCTACTGGTTGAGAATACCACTTATTGCAAAAACAGTTAATCCACAGTTGAGTAGCTGATGTGTAGTCTGACAATAAGTACACAGCAAGCACTCAGATAAGTAAGTGAAGAATATATATAATAGATCTTTACTTAACTACCCAAATAAGTTAATAAGAATATACCACATTTCTAATTTAGTTCTTTTTATTAGATATTGTAAAATGCCTAAAGTTAAGCCACTGAGAAGGAAGAAAGAGTGATTGGAGTATATTGTTTTGCTCCAAGATGTACAAATTCCTATTACAGCACACAAAATTCCAATCCACCTGTGCTCTTCCATTGATTTCCTCACAACGACAAAAAACGGTTGAAGCAATGGATACAACAATGCAAGCGTTCTAAACTACCTGGAAAAAGAACCGCAGTGTGTAGTGCACATATTTGTGACAAGGATTATCATAGTAAAATTGTATTTGACTCCAATAGAGTAGCTAAGATGATGAAAACAAACCACTTGGTGAAAAATACAGTTCCAACAATTTTAAATTTTTCTGATTATGATTTTAAACATAGTGATCAACCCAGTACATCAAGTGCAACTTCAAGAACTTCTTTATCCAAGCAGATAATTGAAAAATAAGGGCTTTTAGTATGCAAGTCCAGTCTGGCATTATTTTGTGCACAAATGCATGTACATTCATGCAGCATAAACATTCTTGCGGTGTGTCCATAACAATACAGTTTTTGCAACAGCACCAAGTCATGTCAATAGGTAATGTTTCTAAATAAACATTTTCTTCTATGGGGCTTGCATCTTCAAAGATACTTTCAGACGTTTTCCTTGGTTCAAACGCACATGACTAAATTTGTGTTGTTTTATTGTGTACAATAAAACTTCTTTCATCCATGCCAGAATGCTGAAAACTGTCATCCATTTTAGTGTTACAACATTAACTTAAATTTACTCTAGAAATGAAGAAAACAAAAGAAATTTGTTAAAACTTCTATGCATATGTATACCAAATCTCTCACACTCTCAGTTTGTAGCCTAGGGGTTGATAACAACATTGCTAGTCTACGTTGCAGATTATGGCTATATCATTGAAAAGCAACAATCATGAAAGAAATAGGCTGTTCCCACCGCATAGTCTGATCTTTGATTGATGGCTGGTTTATTTCTATAAATTGCTGGCAGTTACAGTTTACTGCCTCCTGTTCTAGTTTTTCTTGTTGCTGTCTTCCACTTACTATGATTTATGATATAAATTGCTAAGACTTATTATTCTAAAGTCATTTAAATACGTGACCTGTATACCTCAGCATTCAGCTTAGGTCCTGGATCGTGCAGGCCTCAATGAGCGCGCTTAAGGTAAGCTGTCACGCGGGTACATTGGTTCAGTTAGGCTATATGACAAGTGTTATGCTAAGTCTCCATAAAAAAAACGAAAATACAACGCTCCTGCAGGCGCTTATGTTACTAATTCACCTCTAAACTGGCACATGATTGTATACAATGCATATAGGCACGAAATCTCAACAACGTCAGTGACGTAATACGGGAAATCCCCTAACATAAAATAAAATGCATATTTGCTCATAACTCTTTAACAAAACAATATTGGAAGAAACTGATTTGATTTTTGAAATCAGCGTATTTTTTTCCATTTATTAAGATATTCTTAAAATTGACTTCAGTTCCCCTTTAAAAAATAATAATAAATAAATAAATCGGGCTGTTTTGGGAATTTAGCCTTATTTCACTACAGTGCTTGAAAAGAAGCTTTAAATTAAAATATTTGTGGTGAAATGTTCGTAAATTTTAGACGTTTATCTTTTATTTAACTGCACATGAAAAATAAGTTTGGTATGTTAACTATGGGACCCATGCGTTTATGCTTGCAGAAACAAACTATATACTCGGTGTATAAAATACAAATTGTGGTTAGGGACCCTGTAGCATGAATATATGGCACACAACATGTGTTTTACAAATAGTGGTGGTTAAACACGTGGTTGACACTTTCTAGTTAATGTCCATTTTTGTAAAAAAAAAGCATGAATACTTTATTCAAAAACATGGATATCAAGTTTGGTTTAGTAATCTCCCATAAGTTTTTGCATGCAGTGACAAACTTTATTTACTCAGTAAAATATATACCATGGGGGTTAGGTAACCAGGCATGCAGAAAATAGCGGTGTATAACGTGTGGTTGACACTTCCTAGCCAGTCTGCGTCTTTGCGTTACATTGGTAAGGTTTTTCTCCAGTATGAATCATTTGGTGTCTTTTCAAATGACCTGCTTCTATAAACGATTTTTCACAAACATTGCCTTTGTAGGGTGTCGTTGCAGTATGAAGTCTTATGTGTGCTTTTAAAGTACCTGCAAATTGAAGTGATTTTTCACACACATTGCATTTGTAAGGTTTCTCTCCAGTGTGAATTATTTGGTGGTTTTTCAAATTACTTGCTCGTGTGAACGCCTTTTTACACAAATTGCATTTGTGAGGTTTCTCTCCAGTGTGAATTATTTGGTGTCTTTTCAAATTACTTGCTCGTGTGAACGCCTTTTCACACACATTGCATTTGTGAGGTTTTTCTCCAGTGTGAATCATTTGGTGTCTTTTCAAATCGCATGCTCGCGTGAACGATTTTTCACTAACACTGCATTGGTAAGGTTTTTCTCCAGTATAAATCATTTGGTGTCTTTTCAAATGACCTGCTTCTATAAACGATTTTTCACAAACATTACATTTGTAAGGTTTCTCTCCAGTGTGAATTATTTGGTGTGTTTTTAAATGACTTGCTTGTTTAAACGACTTTTCACACACATTGCACTTGTGAGGTTTTTCTCCAGTATGAATCCTTTGGTGCCTTTTCAAATAACATACTTGGTTAAACGATTTTTCACACACATTGCATTTGTGAGGTTTTTCTCCAGTGTGAATTATTTGGTGGTTTTTCAAATGACCTGCTCGCGTGAACGATTTTTTACACACAATGCATTGGTAAGGTTTTTCTCCAGTGTGAATTATTTGGTGTCTTTTCAAAAGACATGCTTGGTTAAACGATTTTTTACACACAATGCATTTGTAAGGTTTTTCTCCAGTATGAATCCTTTGGTGTGTTTTTAAATGACCTGCTTGTTTAAACGACTTTTCACACACATTGCACTTGTGAGGTTTTTCTCCAGTATGAATCCTTTGGTGCCTTTTCAAATAACATACTTGGTTAAACGATTTTTCACACGCATTGCATTTGTAAGGTTTCGCTGTAGTATGAATTCTTTTGTGTGATTTTAAAGTTATTGCCAATTGAAATGATTTTTCACACACGTTGCATTTGTAAGGTTTCTCTCCAATGTGAATTATTTGGTGTCTTTTCAAATCATATGCGCTTTGAAACGATTTCTTACACGAATTACATTCGTAAGGCATCGCTTGTGCCTGAGTTTGTTGGTATGCTGTCAAATGAAAAGGAACGACACATGATTTTTTGTTCATTTTAAAGTTGACTATTTACACTAACTTTATTCACCTAAATATAAGGGTGATTTATTCCAAATAAAACAGCATGCACCCTCTCACTGTTACGTATGTGGTTACGATTAAAATAAATAAAGCCTGACACGTCTACAACATTGACGTGTATATTATATATTGCTGCGTATATAATACAATGTTAATAAATGCTTATGATTCGGTCGGCTTACACTTTACAAATCACCAGCGTCATATAATATTCTATCCCTTCAATATGACATAAACCAGCGTTCCGAAACTGGGGTCGAGCAATGAATTTTTTGGGTAGCACAGTGTACATCAATTTCACACAAACTAATACCACTATTGTATTTTTTTAGACTTTTTACAAGTTTACAGTGCCCAATTTATTTTAATTATACTTAACTTTATATCATCTCCTGTATATCCTAATTACTATCTAAGTATTCCTGTATTAGTTCAGCGTTAGCAGAATTACAGCCATGTCGGGTACGGTCGCAAAGAAACAAAACAAGTACTTTCTGAATGGCTGCATACTGCATTTTCAATCACTCGTTTTACTCTTATTTCATTTTTTCAAAGTTAACGGACTGTCCAGCATTATTATTACCATTCTTACACGTTTATCTAAAACACCTAACATATACGCCTTTCCATCGTTTTTACTGTTCTCGCTTAGGTGCTCTATCAGCTTGTCTTAGGTTGACCGACTTCGGTCATTTACTTTCTTTGTCTGTTGTATGTTCTTGCTTCGGGCGTTGTATGGCGATTTGCTCATTGCGTTGCATTGTTGTCAATACTAGCAAGATATGAACGGTCATGTAGACTATTGCTGAAAGCGGCCATTATTTTCAGCTGTTTTTGTGAGGTCAGTTTGCATTAAAAAGATGGGGAGAATAATTAGTTGAACGCTTCCTAAACCTTCTTCATTTTTACTAACCTGGCGTACACAATTATAAAAAGTCAAAAATAAATTTGAAATAAGATGTTTATTTCAAGTGCGGCAGTGTAAATCCGTGGACAATTCTACTCGCTGTAAAATGATGTTTTCCAAAAGTTTGTTTTGAGTTGTTTCAATATATTTACAGAATAATGGTCTTTTGAAAGCCACTTTTACTTCTTGCGAACCTGCAACAGTACAAATGAAGTTTAATTCACCAATTCATAGCGGATACAACTTCAATAAACATTATATCCTGTAAATTCGCACTGGTTCCCCACCCATATACAGAGCAGTTAAAAATGTAACCTTAGTTTAATATTTTTTAATATACTAACAAACAAACAAACAAACGATTCATTCAAGTAAGTCATTTTTACTCCAATATACTGAACGCATAGAAAACACTCTTTAATTTAGACTTTCCAAGTGGAAAGAATAGCATGGATTAAATATTTAGGGTAATAAATCAATAAGGTCATTTTTTGTATCACTAATCCCTCCCAAAACGCATCATACTTCCATGTTTTTTATCAAACAAGCAAATATATTGTGGGAATTCCAATATATTAACAGTGTCATAACATTAGGCTTTTAACCCTTATAAACAACAAGTATGTTAGACACTGATGAACTAAACCTGTATGGACAATTTATCTTACCTCTTTACTTGTTCTCTCTTTTTTCCCCTCTGCCAAAGCTTCCTAAAAAGGTAGCCCGAAATTATTTAATTCTTTTGGATTCTTTTTACAAAAATACCTTTTTTGATTTTGATCCTTCATGTTTTCGAGTCTTTTCTTTTTCTTTGCTCCTTCGGTCCACTACAAAAAACAAAACAAAATTAAGCAAAACCAAACCTAATATTTTATCATTATCTAAAAAAAACATTGTTCCATAACACTGCGATTTTTAGTTTGCTTGTTTTTTCCTTTTTCTTCTATTTATGTTTTGGCTAATAAATGACTGGGTGTGCTATACAAACAGAAACAAAAATATACCCAGGTTATTTTTTATTTTATGCTTTTTTAATTTGTGCCTACTGCCAGGTGTAAGGTATAATCACAGAACATTTTTTAAGTCATTAAAACGCTTGGTTTAACCACAGCTTGCTAAGTACCATGTCCCCAAGAACACAACTGATAGGATATAGGCTGGGTTGTGCGCCTGACGAAACACAACTTGCTGGACTATACAAAGAGAATTAACGAACATACGAGTTTTACGTCGTTTGACGTGATATACAAAGAGAAACAACAAGTACTTGATGTCTTTATCAAAGGAAACAACAAAGTATACCAGTTTCAGTTTTATGTCGTTTGACGTGATCCGCGGCCAAAGGGCTGGTGATGAGCTCTCGCTTCCTCTCCTTCTTCCTCGGTTTCGCCTCCACCTCGTCAACTCCATTCACCTCCCCTTCCTCCCGCTCCACTTTTGTCTGAAAAGATAAAAAAGATGAAAAAAGAAGTAAATATGAAAAAGATGAAAGATGAAGTAAATAAATATGAAAAAGATGAAAGATGAAGTAAATATGAAAAAGATGAAAGATGAAGTAAATATGAAAAAGATGAAAGATGAAGTAAATATGAAAAAGATGAAAGATGGAGTAAATATGAAAAAGATAAGGATAACAAAAAGAGCGAAGAGTAACTTTTTAACGTTATTCGAAATTTAAAACTCTCAAAAAAATTGTTTTCCTCCTGCAATTTTTGATGGGGGATTTATCATTAGAACACAATCACAGCTACTGCACTGCAGCATATAGTGGAGTTGCATTTTTCTCATTCAATTTTAGTTCAAAAGTTTTAACAATATTGAAACAAACATATCCAACAATAGGTTAAAATAGGAAGCTTACACAACAATGGTAAAGAGTTTCAATAAACCTACAACCTGTTTGGTATGACC
This sequence comes from Ciona savignyi, assembly GCA_000149265.1. Lineage (NCBI taxonomy): Eukaryota > Metazoa > Chordata > Ascidiacea > Phlebobranchia > Cionidae > Ciona > Ciona savignyi. The sequence continues at coordinate 420,873 of CH002619.1, forward strand.
AATGTAGTTATATCAAGAAACCTTCAAATAGATTTATTTCTTACTGTGTAGTATTCAATTCCATATATAGATTTTTCGGTTGTCTATTCCAGTTAAAAGTGAAACACAGATAGGATAGGATATTCATGTTTATCCCGTGAATGGGAAAACCAAGGGCAGTTGATACACGGGCAATCGTCAGATCACCTCGCCCCCGTCGGGTTTTCGGAGCTATAGTAATGTAATTTGTATAATTAAGATGTTCCTTCAATTTGATAGAACCCATTGTTCCACTGGGTTCAGGCAATGTCCATTAAGTGCATTTTGTCCATTAAGTGCATCCCAGGGACTCAACCGACTAGTTAGCGACTACTTTCTAACCATCAACTCTTCGAGTAAGTATTGGGTTCCATATTATGAAATACCTTGTCGATTTTTTCTTTGTTCTCAATCCGTTGCTCCTGTGCAGATAGATGTAGAGGATATTAATATGGGAGCCGTTGCGTTGCCACCAGCATTTAGCAAAGATGGTTAGTTCTGTGTCTGTGTCATGCTTAAAAGGGTAAATGGTTATGGTTTTAGAAAGAATTAACAGGGAATGATCTTTCTTGCAGATTGATGCGCATGGATTTCTTCTGTTAGGAAACAGCCCAATTATTCAAGCAGGATCTATTTGGCTGGGCAGTTTAAAATTGAAGACAACCATCTTCCATTTGCAGCTCATCTATTCATATTCTACTTTTGAAAATTTATATTTCCACTTTTGAAACTACTTCATTTACATTCTTCTTCTATGGATTCTCCTCTATCTTCTTCTATGGATTCTCCTCTATCTTCTTCTATGGATTCTCCTCTATCTTCTTCTATGGATTCTCCTCAGCAAGCATTCATTGATTTTCCTCAATGTGAATTAAATTTTCATTCGATCAGTGAATAAAGCTTTATCCACAGGTATTATCCGTCAGGTTATAACTAAAGATGAAGTGCCAAACACCACACAGAAGTTAGCTGACATGAAGAGAGTTGCAACATAGGGTATTAAACCAAGAACCATCTGGTTTCCAGAACAAGAAGCTCATACATTTAAACCATTATGTATAAGGCAACGAAGTAGTACTAAATAGGGGTGCCATCATTTCTTAAAACTAATTGCACTACAAATAAAAAAAACATTGGCACTTTTTGTTGCAAAACCCTGTCGGACAATGTCTTTATAAAAATCAACTAAGTCTCACTAAAAAAACGACTTTAAGGGAGTGTTCACAGTTATTATTAAAAAGGTAATTTTGTCACAGATAATCTAAAAAAAAAGATTTTTAGGTTGTAAAAGCTTTATCATATTTGTAGAAATAAAAAACAAATACTAAATCAGTACGTGATGCACAAATTCCAAAATATTTTGAAGGCAAACTCTACTTAACAATAAAAAAATTTGATCATGCTAGGCACATATCAAAATGAAAACACAATTTAAGGCAAGTACTACTCAAACATAATGATTAAAAAAAATAGAATACCATCATGTATTGGTGAAATTGTAACAATCAAAAAAGATAATTCACCAACAACATATAATTTTTTGATAGCTGGTCCATTAAAGTGGTTTATTTTAATGGCTGGTCCATTGAAGTGATTTATTTTGATGGCTGGTCCATTAAAGTGGTTTATTTTGATGGCTGGTCTATTGAAGTGGTTCAGTTTGATGGCTGGTCCATTGAAGTGGCTTATTTTGATAGTTGGTGCATTGAAGTGGTTCAATTTGATGGGTGGTCTATTGAAGTGGTTTAGTTTGATGGCTGGTCCATTGAAGTGGTTCAGTTTGATCGCTGGTCCATTGAAATGGTTTATTTTAATGGCTGGTCCAATAAAATGGTTAAGTTTGATGGCTGGTCTATGGAAGTGGTTAAGTTTGATAGCTGGTCCATTGAAGTGGTTCAATTTGATGGGTGGTCCATTGAAGTGGTTTAGTTTGATGGGTGGCTCATTGAAGTGGTTTAGTTTGATGGCTGGTCCATTGAAGTGGTTCATTTTGATAGCTGGTCCATTGAAGTGGTTCAATTTGATGAGTGGTCCATTGAAGTGGTTTAGTTTGATGGCTGATCTATTGAAGTGGTTAAGTTTGATAGCTGGTCCATTGAAGTGGTTTAGTTTGATGGGTGATTCATTGAAGTGGTTTAGTTTGATGGGTGGTCCATTGAAGTGGTTCAGTTTGATGGCTGGTCTATTGAAGTGGTTTATTAAAATATATGGTCCATTGAAGTGGTTTATTTTGATGGCTGGTCCATTGAAGTGATTTATTTTGATGGTTGGTCCATTGAAGTGGTTCATTATGGTGGCTGGTCCATTGAAATGGTTTATTTTAATGGCTGGTCAAATAAAATGGTTAAGTTTGATGGTTGTTCCATTGAAATGGTTCAGTTTGATGGTTGGTCTATTGAAGTGGTTCAGTTTGATGGCTGGTCCATTAAACTGGTATATTTTTATGGCTGGTCCATTAAAGTGGTTTTTATTTGATGGTTGGTCCATTAAAGTTGTTCAGTTTGATGGTTGGTCCATTAAAGTTGTTCAGTTTGATGGTTGGTCCATTGAAGTGATTTATTTTGATGGCTGGTCCATTAAAGTGGTTTTTATTTGCTGGTTGGTCCATTGAAGTGGTTTATTTTGATAGTTGGTCCATTGAAGTGGTTTATTTTGATGGCTGGTTCATTGAAATGGTTCAGTTTGATGGCTGGTCCAATGAAATGGTATATTTTGATGGCTGGTCCATTAAAGTGGTTTATTTTGATGGTTGGTCCATTGAAGTGGTTTATATTTATGGTTGGTCCATTAAAGTTGTTCAGTTTGATGGTTGGTCCATTAAAGTGGTTCAGTTTAATGGCTGGTCCATTGAAGTAGTTTATTTTGATGGTTGGTCTATTGAAGTGGTTCAGTTTGATGGCTGGTCCATTGAAAAGGTTTATTTTGATGATTGGTCTATTGAAGTGGTTTATTTAAATTTATAGTCCATTGAAGTGGTTTATTTTGATGGCTGGTCTATTGAAGTGGTTTATTTTGATGATTGGTCCATTGAAGTGGTTTATTTTAATAGCTGGTCAATTGAAATAGTTTATTTTGATGGCTGGTCTATTGAAGTGATTCAGTTTGACGGCTGGTCCATTAAAGTGGTTTATTTTGATGGCTGGTCTATTGAAGTGGTTTATTAAAATAGATGGTCCATTGAAGTAGTTTATTTTAATGACTGGTCCATTGAAGTGGTTCAGTTTAATGGCTGGTCCATTGAAGTGGTTCATTATGGTGGCTGGTCCATTGAAATGGTTCAGTTTGATGGTTGGTCCATTGAAGTGGTTCATTATGGTGGCTGGTCCATTGAAATGGTTCATTTTGATGGCTGGTCCATTGAAATGGTTCATTTTGATGGTTGGTCATTTAAAGTGGTTTATTTTGATGGCTGGTCTATTAAAGTGTTCAGTTTGAGGGTTGGTCAATTGAAGTGGTTGAGTTTGATGGTTGGTCCATTGAAGTAGTTTATTTTCATGGCTGGTCCATTGAAGTGGTTTATTTTGTTGGCTGGTCCATGGTTGTGGTTCAGTTTGATGGCTGGTCCATTAAAGAAGTTTGTTTGGAAAGGGGGGAATGAGGGCTATTGAAAAGGTTCTGATGGAAGCTTAATAGCTTTGATGCATAACAACAACTGGTCCATCAGATTGGTTGACTGGTTCTCGGCAATTGGATGGTATTTGGTTCATTCGGCTGGCTTGAAACGATCTCAAGAACAATATATCTCAACCACAGAACAAACAGCAGCCGACTAAGCTTTAGCGGCGGAAATTTCAATCGACGTCATTTTACTAACCTTTCCGTTGGATGTATCCACCTTTCTACGTTTTGTTTCTGCAAGTAAACACATTTTTACCAGAATATATGATACACTATGTCTATGTGATACAAATTTAATGAACTAGCATACAAAAAATTGTTGAGTTAATAACATGCGATGTAGTCTTGTACACAACCAAATGATAATAGTTTCAATGTCATACAGAGTCAACTAGATGAAAATGTGTATATAACAAACTAACTAACATTTAGGCCAATAATCCTTGGTGGACAATGTGTGGAATAATTAGTATTGCGATTGTGAAAAAAATAAATACGGATTTATAGATCCAAACTATTTTGGGGCCAATATACATGCGATCGTATGACTAGCTACATGAGTGGTGGCAACACTGTAAGCATGTCAAGCCTACCTCGTTCAGGGACAGATTTTGGGGTAGAGCTGCTTCGTTTTTCACTTGATTTAGCGACGCTATGTTGTCGGGACGATGAATCTAAGGACTTTCTGTCGTTCTCTTTTGAATTTCCACGTGACTTCGAATCACCTGGGTGACCATAGAAACACCATATAACAATACTCACACATAGTTTATCTAGTCTTCAAAAAAAACTCAACAAACACGAGAAATTCACGGAAGCCCAAAACACCGATTTTATCCAATGAAATAATAGCTACGGTCAATTGACAGGTGGCATGTAGAATTTTGATTAGTTATTTGGATCCTATTCCATATATTGGAATAAGGGTTGGCTTCACCTCCTGCAAGTGATTTGTCTTTACTCTTGGCTCTGCTTGGATCAGATTTCGTCTCAGATGACTTTTCTTTCCTGCATTTTAGGATTGAAGGTTGATATTTGGCTTTTTGACATGGAATTATGGGCAGTGCTGGGATTCAAAATTTTAAGAACATGTTCTCTTTTGTATCGTACTTACTAACAACAAGTTCCCTAAAAGTCTAATGTCTGTAAAAAAAAGCAAGAATCGGATCGGTGATTATCCCGACTTTCCAAGAACGGATTCGACCGAACCCATGCGAACCTCTTAAATCCCATCACTGGTTTATGGGCTATAAATTTTAACCCTGACAACACCACCTTTAAAACTCAGTTTTACAAGACTAGGATATCATTAATTATGGGTCCCATTTGGAAAAATGGGACACATATTGTTTTTGTCCGTTTTTTTTTTTTTTTTTTTTCGTCAAAGGTTTGACAGGCATGGCTTGTGGCTCCTACATCTACCAGAAGGGCTGATGAAATTGCAATGAAACTTTAACATTTGTTAGCGCACATGGTCTAGATATGCAGAAACCACAATTTTGGGTAATTTAGCCACGGGAATTCCCCTGGGAGGTGAAAAACCAAAATGGTAATTTTATCTAAAAAATTAGCTTTTTTGAGCATAGGGATTGAACGTCTACTTCAATTTTAGTTAGATTTCGTATAATGTAAGAACATTAGCAACTGATATAACACTTTAAAGAAATACAAAAAATATCCAGGGAAATACCCTAAAAAACAAGATTTTGTTCTCAATCATGATTGTGACAGGCGTGGCTTGTGGCTCCGACATTCATCAGAAGGGGTAATTAAATCACAAAGAAACTTTGTAATTTGTTAGAGTACATGGTCTAGATATGCAGAAACCAAAATTTTGGGTGATAAATTCAGGGGAATTCCCCTGGGGCGCTAAAAACCAAAACGTTTTTTTTCTAAAAAAATTGCCTTTTTGGGGCATAGCGCTTAAACGGGTGTTACAATTTGAATCAGATTTGTCGGAATGTAAGTGCATTAGTCACTGATTTAACACTTAGAAGAAATAATGAAATTACCTAGGGAAATACCCCAAAAAATAGGATATGGACTCAAATCATGATTGTGACAAGCATGCCATGTCGCCCCGACATCTAACAAAAGGAGTAATGAAATCGCAATGAAAATTGGACATTTGTAAGTCAACATGGTCTAAATATGCAGAAACCAAAAATTTGGGTA
>CH002619.1:426783-437742 GCA_000149265.1 Ciona savignyi
AATAAATTCGATTTTGTGGCCATAGCGCTTGAACGGCTGCTCTAATTTTATTAAAATTTGGTAAAATGTTAAAACATTAGACATTCTGTGCTAATTAAATAAAGAAAACATTTACTGAGGTCAATTCCCATGAAAACGAAGATATGTTCCTGAATTATGATTGTGACAGGCATGCCATATCGCACTGACATCTCCAACAAGAAGTCGACAAATCAGATTAAAACTTTAAGAAATGCTACATAACATGACTCACTTATGTAAAAACAAAAACTTATCTAATAAACCCAGGGGAATTCCATGAAACAATGAAAAACTAAATTGGACTATTTGGGAATTTAGCTTTATTTCACCACAGCGCTTGAAAAGAAGCTATAATTTAAAACATTTGTGGTGACATGTTCGTAAATTTAAGACGTTTATTCTTTATTTAACTAAACATGGAATATAAGTTTGGTATGTTAACTATGGGACCCATGCGTTTATGCTTGCAGAAACAAAAACTACATACTCAGTGTATAAAATACAAATTATGGTTAGGGACCCTGTAGCATGAATATAGGGCATACAACATGTGTTTTACAAATAGTGATGGTTAAACACGTGGTTGACACTCTCTAGTTTAACTTAAAATCGAATTATTTAATGGTTCAAAGCATATTTAATGTGATAATGCAATTTTTATTCCACACTAAACAACAGGTCTACATGTACCTATTAAGTAATATATATTAGTTGTGTTTCAGTACAATGGCAATTTCATTTTTCCAAATAAACACAAAAGCTTACACATAATCTGCTAAAAAATTGATAAAATTAAGAAATTCTTACTTCTCGTCGCTTTTAGTTTTCGACTTTTCCCGGCTCTTTCCTCTTTCCTTGCTTTTTTCTAAAATGGATTCTAAACTAGTACTTCAAATAAGGTATAGTTTAGTTTAGTTTATTTTTTGTTTCCACGTTGAAAACACGAAGCGGGACTATTGATAAAAATTTGAAAAATGGAAAAAAAACTGCAAAACATTAGATCACGTCTAAAAAAGCAATAAAATATTAAATTTAGTCGTGGTCGCTAAAACTCGCATAAAAATATATAAAATAAAAGTGAAAAAATAATGCATATTAGGATAAACTATATTTGTCCGTTTCTTAATTAGGAACTGGCATCAAATCAATATGTTTGTGGGGTAAAAAAAAAGCTACATTGCAAACCCGATATAATGTGAACAACAACAGGCAAGATATATTTTTAATTTTGGTCTGAAACATTCAAGAAAAATGATGATTTTAAACATAAATACATACCGTAAATCCAGAAACTAAAATTACTAGTTTGCTTTCCCTTTACACATAAAACCTAAGAATGGCCATGTGCCCTGATTTCTGGATTTTGAGTTATAAAACAACTTGCAGATATTACTATTCGAGATTTCTGAATTCAATACAAAAACGCAATTCACCTGCAGTTTTAGCCTGAGCTTTCGGCTGTGGTTTACTGTGGAACTGGTGTTCTGGGATCAAAGATGGCTTCTTCATCTTCAGCATTCCCGAATATCTGGAAAACAGGATTATTGCGTTTGGAAAATAAAGCTTAATTATGATGTTCTCAACGATTTTAATATAGTTTAGTTTATTTTTTGTTTCCTAGATGAAAACACGAAGTGGAACTATTGGTACAAATTTGGAAAACGTGAGAAAAAGGCAAAACGACAGTCGTTAGAACACGTCTAATAAAAAGGAATAAACTATTAAAATTTGGTATAATTTGACGTGGCCGCTAAACCCAAATAAAAAAATAAAAAAATGGCCAAATAATTGTTTCTAAAACAAAAATTACACCAAGCCTCGAAGAAAATTATAACGGCATTGGGTGGATTTATAGACCCGTTTTATTGGTATGTGTGTTTAAAAATATTTATAGTTTGAAGGTTATCCAGGTGGATGGTGCTTTGGCAACCTTTGGTTAAAGAAAAATGATAGAAATGGCAGAGTATGACATTGTAATAGATTACTGATCTGGGGGTATATGGTTATCTCAAAATCAACTGTGACTGTGATATAACAATGTTTCTAATATTAGCAGCCATGTCTACTTATACCGAAATTTGTTTATTTTATTGGTTTTTAGACGTGTTCTAACGACTGTCGTTTTGCCATTTTTTTCGTTTTCCAAATTTTTATCAAAGGTCCTGCTTAATGTTCTCATCGTGGAAACAAAAAAAAAATTAAATAAACTATTAGTGTACAGATCCTATTTCACACCTAATAATTTAATTGACAATGGACAACACTTGAAAAAATGACGAGATTTAACAAAAACACCGACCCCATGGCCAAGGCAAATAAGTCAGGTCGCTTTTCCTTTTCTTCGGTTCGTATTTTGTCGATTCGTTTCTCCAGTGCCCCTGCGAGGCTGTTCACGGCAGGAAAGTGGGGGAGAATCTGGGGGTAAAATTGGGGTGAATAACCCGGGTTGTGGGGAAATTGGGATGACAAATAAGATTATGTGATGAAAAATAAGATTATGGGATGACAAATAGGATTTCGGAATGAAATATAAGATTTTGGGATGAAAAATAAGATTTTGGGATGAAATATAAGATTTTGGGATGAAAAATAAGATTTTGGGATAAAAAATAAAATTTTGGGATGAAAAATAAGATACATAGAAAAAAATGGGTGAAAAGGGTGGTTTAAGAAAAACTGTGACATATGAGGATGAACACACGGCATCTCGACACACAGGAAAATGTTAATTGTTCACGGCAGAAGAGTGAGGGAGAATCTGGGGGTAAAATTGGTGTGAATCACCCGGGTGGTGGGAAAATTTGGGATAAAAAAATGGGAGGTGAAAAAAGGCGTTAAATGTAAAAGTACAAAATGGGGATGAAATATTAAAAAATAACAGGCTGGATAAATTTGTATAAAATTATACATCAGTTTCTCAGACCTTTCAATTTAAAAACAATGGACTAAAAAAAATTAAATGAATTAAATAGTGTGTGAGAAGTGTATTATTCATACGCAACTAATGTATATTACCTTGGTAAGAATAATAAGAGCATTCCGTATTTGCATATACTCCGTCGATTCTAAGCAAACCTGTAACACATGGAGTAGCATCAAGAAATGTAGGGGATTATGAAAAAAAAAGATATATTTGTTTATGTAAGTTATTTAAATTAAATTTTAGAGATTTTTAATTGGAAAATCTGAACCCAAAAAAGGACTGTAAAATTAAAAAGGTTGAGTTCTCACTTTCCCTGGCACAGTAAAACTAAGATTCCATATTGTTAAAACATCGTGCTTGTCCCTCAGATAGCAAAGAATATTGAATTGCTATCTGTACTTTTAACTATGCATTTATAAATAACGAGCGAGGCATTTTTATTGTTATGAATTTAACAATTTTAAGATTACGAATTTAATTCAATGACGTTTCACCAAAAGATTCTTACCATGCTTATCTATTGTGGCACGCTTACAAAGACGTTGTGCTCACGTTTGCATAATCGACATAAAGACAAACAGAAATACCATTGTGTTCTGATCAAACATACTAATTCTCTGGTGGAACTAATTCTCTTGCACAATATCTAAAGAGCCCGGGTTTTTTGAATTACAAATCACAGGAAATATATCCTTACCACAAGTGCCTTGGTGAGTTTATACTGCCACTTGTGACAAACGTGTCGGAAGTTCTCGTAATCAAGTTGGTTGGCTTTGCTCGTCCCTTCTGCAGCGGTGGCCCGTAGGACGGTTACGAACCCCGGGAAGTCCCCACATTCCTTTGAAATACATGTTTTAAAATTAATAAAGAAGAGACATCTAAGCAAAGATTACAAAGTTGGATAACGCATTCGAGTAATAACCACCAGTTGAGTAAAATGATAGACAACGCTGACCAGAGAAGGCAAGAAATTGTAATAAAAAATATATAACGCCGATTTGAGGCAGGTATGTGCGCTCAACAGCAAAGTGCTATGTTGTGGATCTTTGTGTAAGAGGTAGAAAGATACTGCAGCTTAGCAATATGACACCTAAAAACTAAATTTTTAAGTCAACCAAACAATCGGTAGCAATACCTTCTCGTAGTTGGATTTGCTGGCGTGCCATTTCTTCACAATTCCCAGCATCGTGCACAGGAACCTTCCGTATCGTGAAGCCTCGTTCTCGGTTAGACTGGCAACGGTGTACGATATATCGGAGAATACCTGACAAGTTGTCGGATGTAAAAATATTAATGTGTTTTTTTTATTAAAGTTTAATTTAGTTCATATTTTTGGTCCTTCATTACATTATAGAAGAGTAGCATAATCGCAATAATATAGGTAAAGAAGGCAGGATAAACTGAAGATGTTGTTTTGGGCAGGTTATACCTGCATAAAATTATCAAATGCTTTTAATGGTAGAGATTAACGTCCACGTCATATGATGTTTAAATTTTGTATTTTTTATTTTACTTGAATAGAAGATATTGCTACGAGCGTAGTAAAATTACGAGCGTAGTAAAAAAATTTGCTGCAATCTTAAATTACTTACAATTATCCATTAATTCTGTTTTTTTTTTTGTATTTTTAGTTTACTGCATAAAAGACTTACCCTGTCAAAGCAGAGAAGGGTGGAGAAATTGGGAGTCTTGTGCTCGTGCAGCAAATGGACGAACTTTGCGCAATACACTGCATCAAGTGGGGAGAATATGCTGCGTGGGAATATGCAGAGCTGCAGGAATTTCGTGATTGTGTCGTTTTTCGTGGTTCCTGGGTTAGTAAAGTGGTTTCAAATCTTGTTGTACTAAAAAGTTAGTTGCACTATAAAGTAGAAATGAATAGGCCGGTGTTAGAGCTGGGCGTGATTGATCAAAGTTGTATTACGGAATTACGCCAGCTCAGTTACGTAATTTTGTAATTTCGTACTTTTTATGACATCGTCGTTATTTATACAAACAACCCAAAAAAATTATATTACGTAACTGAACACAATTTCGTTATTACGCCCAGCTCTAGTTGGGGCATCTTAAAACCCCCCTCAAATTTGTAAAGATGTTTTATGCCACACTGATGAACAGAATTTATATAAATAATAAACAAAAGAACTTCACACCATCACTCCTCGGGCTGGATAAAATATTGCAACATAACTTGACACAATTGCAGCATGTATACGGTACCAAAGGTACAGCGGCACCCTGGTTGGGATACCACCGTTTTGGCGAACAATCCCAAAAACACTATTCACCAACATCTGGCACTAAAAGCAACCTGTAGCATTTTTTTAAACCACTGTTTCTCAAATGGTGCGCCGCAAGGGTTACCTAGGTGCGCCACACTTGCATTTCGTAAATTTAAGACAGAAGGTACATAGATCATAAACTAATAAATGGTTAGTGTCTAGTTTGTTGTTTTCCATTTCTAACGTTTTGAGTATTTAGCACATTGTTTTGACTTCTCATGTGCGCCCGTTCACATTCGTAATTGGTCAGTTATGATATAAAACTTCCACCCACTAGCAAGGAACCATTGCTCCTTTTCAGATCGAAATCTCTCCCGCACTCTTCCGTTGTGCTCCTCCTGTTTCTTCTCTTCTTCCTTGAGCTTTGAGATGAGATTCTCGCATCTTTCCTTCTCCCTCCTCTTCCGAGAGTCGTGCGACTGCGGAAAAATTCCACGAGATGGAAAAATTTTATATAAATGTCGTGAATACAGTCGGCCAGAAATTGATATCCTAACCCAGGGATGTCCAACCGTTTATTGTAGTGGGCCGCATTTTCACTTGAAATAATTCAATGGGCCGCAGAACCTATTAAATTTCAAGAAAAATTGGTACATAAAGAAACAATTAAGAACCATTAATGTATAATCCTGTATTTCTGTTGCTCCCATACTTACAGCCTACTATTACTGCGCCCCTAAAAGCTGACTGATACATTTTAATTAGGCTAAGATTCAAAGTTTAAAATACTACTTGGAGTAAAAACAACTAGCGTGCCGCACAAAAATCTCAGGTGGGCCGCAGTGCGGCCCGCGGGCCGCAGGTTGGACATCCCTGTCCTAACCTAAGTTTCTGTCTAGTGAACATCTCCTTCTGTATGATCCACATATATATGTCATCGTCGTTACCCACAATTTATCATGACTTCGTTCAAAATTTTCAGGGCAGGTCTCCTTTTCCTATTTTTTTAAACTTTTTATTTCAGAAAATGTTTTTAGCACTTCAGTTTAGCTATTTTCCCTGCTTTCCCTTTTCCATAAATAAAAAATGTGTTTTTTAAATTATTGCTTATCAAAGGTAAAACAAACAAATTAAATTAAACACTATAAAACTGATGGTCTTGCTGAAAATAAAGCATATCTCACCCCTTCCTGGTCAATTCCCTGAATCGTTTGCTTCAATTTGTTGATTTCCCGATCGTACGCCGTCGTTGGGACCTCTATGTCGTATAACGTCAACGACCAAAACGTGGTGTAGAAGCGCGGTGAGATGTCCAGCCATATCTGTGCGGAAAGTCAGAGTTTACATCTTTAAACAGAGACTAACTTGACTGGCGCTAGACCAGGCATGGGCAACCCCTGGCACGCGTGCCCAACTTGGCACGCGAGCTCGTATTTCTGGCACGCTAGTTCAAGGAAATTAGATTCCCTTCTCTTAATGATAACTTAAAAGTTGTTGTATTATTTGAGCTTTGGCCACGTGCATAAATGTTTATTACCGTTGTGAAGTAAACATTTGATTATTTATTACCGTGTTATTGTTACTCAACAAACACCATAGAATACAATCCGCTTGCAAATTTCGCAACCTGCTGCCACAGACGAACGTGAGAGAAATTTGTACGTTTGTGCAGACAACCAGATGTAGTTAATATCAGTTACCGACCCTTAGCATCCTAATTTACTTTTGTTAGCAATTTGAGATACAAAATGTTATAAGGCTAAACGTGATGTACCGTGTACCGGTAAGGTCATTCGGTATCGGTAAAGGTCATAAATGCATATTTCGGCAAGTAAAAAAAAAGACAGGTAAACTTATTTCACATAAGCTCATCGTTACGTTTATCAAATTGCGTTAATGAAAGTAAAAATGTATCGTTGAACACACTTTTTCACCTGCCTAAGGTTAGCTCTATATGTAATAGTACAGCGCTTGCTTATTTCGCAGTAAAGATAAAAATTAAAAGTCATTACTGTAAAACAGCGGTTCTCAAACTGGGGTCCGCGGTCTTTTGGGGACCGCGAAGCACCTTCCAAAACATTTTAACGACGCTTCTGAAGAAAAAAAAAATGTGTAAAATTAAGTTTTTACGCAACTTTTCTTCCAATCAACTTAACAAACACAATTTGTCATGAAAGCTTACAGGTTACATAGGCATTTATGACATCACAAGAAGCTATTTGATGTCACATTAGTGCAATTCAAAAGTACAGAAGTCTTACTATAGTAGAAAATAGTACAACTCCTATTATAGTAGGAGTAAACATTTAAAATAATGCCAAGGTCAGAGGCGTCTCGTTTTTTTCTTAAGCGGTGCATCCGGGTTAATATGTTTTGTTTTAGAATTTTAACGTTGCTATATTTTTCGTTTACTTCCCTATTTTTGAGGGGACCGTGAGTCATTTAAAAAATGCTAGGGACTGTTGCGTATTTAAAAAAAAAAAAATTGAGAATCGCTGCTGTAAAAAGTTATTTCTTTTTTTGTCCCTACCGAATGTTAGGACCATCAGCTAAGAAACTTCAAACTGATGTACGAGATGTATTTAAAGCTATTCAAACTGATATTTTCTTAGAAATAAAACTTGAACCTTTTGAGAAAGTTTATTGTGAATGTTTTGTTTTTGTTATATTGTGTTTTCACTATTTTGGTAAATTTAAATCATTTTTTTCAAAACAGACACCTTTAAGAATAAAAAAGAAATATGTTCTTACGAATTGTTAGTTGGCATGCGGAAGGATTTTTCCATTAGTTTTAGCCGATTTTGGCACCCAGGCCGAGAAAGGTTGCCCACCCCTGCGCTAGACCCTTCTCATTTTTTTTTGGGAGAGTAAATATATATATATTTGTTACATTGATATTTTACAGGATTGATGCACATTTTCATATTTTAATTTTACAGTAATAATCACTCCGGTTGTATAATAAACTTGCAGTAAAACTTTAAATTAATTTTAAACATTATAAAAAGGAGTTATAAAAGAACGTTATAAAAGAAAAGCTCAGGTAATGCATTTATAAGTACATGTATTTCACCATTAGGACATCATATGTCCCTTATTCAAATGGAAGCAAGTTCTTTATTAGTTATAAAAAATGTTATATTTATACCATTTTTTTGTAGTTGTAAACTCACCTTATCCGGGTGCATTGAATGTACAAGTGTGGAGATGGGTGTTATAATAGAATTACTGGCTGCAATGTATCTTTGCGTTTTATCAGTTCCTGGTTTCTGTTTCGACTTTTCTTGCTTTCGTAGTTCGTCGTACTTTGTCTGAGGTTGTTTGTTTATAGGATTAGTGTGGTGTTTTAGTGCGACGCCTTTCAGCCGAAAGGTTGTAGGATCGAAACTGGTTGATACCTACTCGGTTGTGTCCTTGGGCAAGGCACTTCAGGAACATTGTCTGAACCCAGCGGATAATGAATTCTGCTAAATTAAAGGAACGTGTGTATCATACACAACACACTGCAATAGCTCCAGTAACCTGACAGTGGGCGCGAGGTAACCTGATGATTGCCTGTGTGGTAACCCCATTGGTTTTCCCATTCACGGTGATAAACATGAATATCCTATCCTATCCTAATAAAATATCTATGTTTTATGCTCAAGAATGGGAAAACACATAGAGGAGTATATCAAACAGACTATTGTCAGATTACCTCACAAGTATGTAAGAGAGATTCTTCTAACATTGGTAACCATCAGATCACCTTGTGCCCCTTGTCACGTTACCAAAGCTATTATAGTGCGTAAATGTGGTTAAAAAACTCCACAGATTCATATAAACCTTTAGTCTTTCAGATTGACCAAAAACACCCCCACAAAAACAAAATATACAATAGTAGAGGCAGATCGCAATGACTCATAAAAACCATATTAATCATAAAGAATACTTCCTTAACATAAAACTTAAATGCACACTCACATTAATCTGGTGGTAGTACATGGGTCTTGAGAGGAAAAACGCTACATCGGCTGGAGTGTGGTACTGGGAGGACAACACATCGATGGCTGGGAACCTCTTCAAGTACTCGTCGGTTCCAAGTTGGATGGAAAGGAAGTTTCCGAACTGCACTAACGTGTCGTGGCACTGTGGGTGTTAAGGGTGATAGAGGCGATTTTATAAGAATGATAAGACTTTTGCTGACTGTTGTCCAACATTTTTCTACTTGGATTGGTAGACTTGTGCTACGACTGTAGCTACTCGACAGACATTGATTAAAACCGGTAAATTTCAGGCGTGAAATTAAAGCCTGCAATTCCGCATTGATATTGTGATCTAAAAGTATACTGTCTATTACCTCATTCCCGCAGTATCAGTTTACAAATATTACAGTGTGAGTGCGCTTGACCAATGTACACTAAGTTACTATATTATTCTGCTAGCTTTCATCAAACAACATTTTGAATGAAAGGTGACAAACTAACCCACTAAGCTATTCAGCCACCCTTTTATTTAAAAAAGTGATTAGTTCTCCACATTATAAAGCAGCATTTCCAACTACTGTTTTTAGTAATTCAGTAACGGTATTTAGTTCAGTCTCCGTGACTAAGTCAGAAAAGCAATTAAAAAAAAAAAATAGTATTGCACCTTGTTGTGTGCCACTTTCTCCATCTGGTCATTAGATTCCTGTATACTAAAGTATTTATCTATATCTATAAATCTAACTAACCCTCTAAGCTATTCAGCCACCCTTTTACTGAAATAACAAAGTATTTATCTATAAATCTAACTAACCCTCTAAGCTATTCAGCCACCCTTTTACTGAAATAACAAAGTATTTATCTATAAATCTAACTAACCCTCTAAGCTATTCAGCCACCCTTTCACCGAAATAACGAAGTATTTATCTATATCTATAAATCTAACTAACCCACTAAGCCATTCAGCCACCCTTTTATTAAAATAACGTGATCAAATTAAACTGCTGGACACACACCTGGTCAGTGAGTTTGCCGACGAGCTTCAGATGGATGTCCTCCCCCTCATGGAACACGATCCCCTGTCGTTGTTGAGCCATCAGTAGACACAGAGGAAGAGCGAGGTTCTGCTCCACCAGGGCTTCCTTCAACCGATTCGAGGATTTCTTCGTATTGCGGATTTGACCGAAATATCCACCCTGGTCGGTGACACACATTTTAGCAAATTAAAAATAACAAAAAAAATAAAAATTAAAAATCATAAAAATAAAAAATCATAAAAAAAAACAAATTAAAAATCATAAATAAAAACAAATTAAAAATCAAAATCGATTTGATAAGCAGATGTGTAGTAGTTCTACAGCCACTATTATCTGACCAAAATATTCCACCTGGTCAGTGAAAGAGTTTCACATTTTATCAAATATAATATTCGAATTTTGCAAATTAAATTTAAATCGATTTGAGTATTTGACAACCAGATGTAGAGTAATGTCTGTGTGTATTGCCACCATAATAAGACCAAAATATTTATCCTGGTCAGGTAAACAGTTTTCAAATATTCACAATATTACAAGTTAAATTAAAAAGTTTTAATCGATTTGACAAGATTTTACGACAGAGACAGAGGTGTAGCAGTTTGCAGTTTGCATACTATAAACAATGTGGCAATATATACAATTTGCCCTTCAAATGCTAAAACACTTTTTACTGAACTAAATGACATTATAATTCTGTGTGATACTTAGTATCCATGAAATTGCAATTCCCCACACTCAGGGAAGAATAACAGCCATGTATTACATTAGTATGGGTGGGTCCACGGTAGCTACGG
>CH002619.1:474359-514555 GCA_000149265.1 Ciona savignyi
AAAACTGCCTATGTTTTTAGACTATGTCTCAACACCAGATTGGAAAGTTCGTTTCTGCGCGCTGGATTTTTGCGCCAACATTTTTTAAACTAAATTTTGCGCCACGCCAGTAATACTAATTTGCGCCATCACAAACAAAGTTCAATCATTTTCAATTAAAACTTTGAAATATAAAGCTTCAAGTATCAAAAATACTGACATAAATGAAAGGAAGTGTAATCACGCCACGCCGGCATGATTTTTGAAGTTTTCTGCGCCAATACCCGAAAAAGTAGTCTGTTCGCCAGGCCAGATATATCCGGCGCATCATACGAACTTTCCAGTAGGGTCTAAAGAGTGCATTTAGTTATCTTTTCAGTCTTTTACTAATTGAATACATGGGCAACTTACAATTTGAATCATATTCTGCAAGACTGGGAGCAACCAAAACGATTTTCCTTCTTCAAACAATTGTTTTATTTTCTCGTCATAATCATCACTTAGCATTTTAAACGTCTATTTTCAGTTTCAAATCGTCCCAACATAATTTAAACTATATGTTCACCAAATTGCATATTACGTGACTTCTAAACGAAGAAAGTATGTTTACAAAGCATATAATATTATTGAAATTAGACGGAATTAAAAAATAATGCCTGTAAACCAACTGAAACATATAAAAATCGTTTTGGAACAACTTGTTTTGATAATTTCTAATAAAAAACCGTTGTTTAAACTTGCCGGACAATAATCATCCAACCGTGAAGTATTAAAAAACTATTTATGAAAAAGTTTGATTTACTCGGGGAGTATGTTACTTGCAAATCTTAGAAATTTCAGACCATATTTTAATACATAGTAATTCGTTTTAAAATATAAAAAAAATGTTTAATTAATTTGTTTGGGTCTTTTAACAATTAGAAAATATTATAATTCTTGTTAAATTATTGTTGAGGAATTACCCGATTACCCGTGTGAGAACAACCTTTGCGTTTAACCAATCAAGGGAATAAACATGATAATCATATCATATCCTATAATCCGCAAGATATTTAAAAACGGCCCCATAGTTTCGTTACTATAGTTTTGTTCTTACCAACCCGATTGTAAGCCAGATGGATTTTCTAGTTCGAAAAATTTGCATTGGATTGAACTCGGTAGGTATAAGTTGTTGTAGGCTAGCATATAGGGTATAGCTTATCAAGTTATAAATGCATAAAAATAGCTACAGTAAAGAATTTATGGACATGTACCGTGTCCTTTGAACACCCTGAGCGGTAATATAATTGTACAAATGATCATTCAAATAATAACTAAATGGCAAATCATTTAAATAATAGTGCCATGACGATTGATCAGGTTTATTTGAACTATAACACATTGATTTGGCTAACTGAATCATGTACAAATGAATAAAAATTGGCTCATGGAAGAGATACAAAATGTACCCAACTTAACTTTTTTCTCGGATTCTCGCCATTTGGATGTGTGTTTACCCACTGTTGTCTAAATGCTATAGTTACGAAATGTTAACTTGGGTGGACGTAAATGTATTAGACAGGATATACGTACACGGCACATGTAAGCGAGTTGTGCTATAGGTTTGGTTTTCTTCAGCTTACTCGCTAGCATGCGCGATATATATAGAAACAATCACATATTCGCTAATTCGCGAGCATAGGTATCGACCCATACTTGGAAACGCTTTATTTAATAATGTGCGCAGTATTAAATGTACGTCGAAGGGATTTTGCTCGAAAATGTATTCTATCTCCTTGTTATGTAATAGATGTAGGACATAGTAAATTTCCCAAAGGCAAATGGGAGTTATCTTTTAATGGAAAGAAACCTCTTAGCAGTTGCTAACACGGTGTAATTAAATACAGCAGTAGTGTTAATCTAAAGGTATAAAACAGCAATGTTACTTTGTGATTGATGGTTACTTTGTTAAAACCATAGAACAGAATCAAGATACAAAAGCAAAAAAAACAAACTAAAAATGGCCGACACGAATTTTTGCCAGAAGGTTTTCAATAATCTATCGCGAAAAAAAGATATCTCAGAAGATATGCAACGAACAGGTATGTGTGAGTGTGAACAATTTATCTAGAAACCCTTTACTTATTGTGATGTTATTTTACTTGTTATTCTGAGTGAGTTAAACTTAAACCGTTAACAACAAGGTTCATGAAGGTTCACTGTTTACCCTTACCAGGTATAAAACAATGTATATTATGAATTTTAACTCCGCGTGTAATTGATTGCGGTATCGGTGGAACATTCAATGCAGCAGGAACTGCTGTCGAATGATAGATTGGAATGGCTAAGGGCAAGATAAATGATTTTGTCGCTGTTTAGTATATAGTACGCATCCGCTATATGCCATCAAACTTTATTGCCTAAATATCATACATAGGCCTGAAAACAATAACGATATCTGATGAAACATATATAGTATTAATGTTTTATCCTCATTAAATGCATTTTGTTATCAAAGGGACAATTGTCAGAATACCCGCCCAACCGTCGGTTTACCGGGGATATTGCAAGTGTTTTGTATATGAGTCGTTACTGCTTGTGTTTTTACCAATTAATCCACTAGGTTTAGGAGACCGCCCAGTGCTCTTCCTGAAGAATAAACCGTCTCAGCTTGTAGCTGGTTTTGATGAAACAACGTTCAAGTCACGTACCCACAAACTAGATAACAAATATAAATAATTGACAAACAATCACAAAACAAGGATGAGATAATTTTGATTACTTTATTTTACACCATCAGAATGTGACATATTCGCAAAGTCTAATTGTCGAAGATATTCCAGTGTCTTTATGTGTTCAACCATGAACCCTTTTACGAAGGGTGGAACGCATGCAGTTATGCTCTAGTCTATATAAATGTGTTTTAGTGAAAGAGTAGCTTGAAAATGTTGGAACGAGCACGTTTGAATAAAAAATCGACACACAAATATACTCACAAAGCAAAAATGTTAGATGTGCGAAAAGTGGTATAAATATACAACGTTTTCGCGAGTACATCAGACTATTTCCAGGTTACCAAATTGCTGTATACCTAGCTTATCCCAACGCGTGAGTGTTTTTATTGATGTTTTTATTACAGACTTGCGACGCTGTTTTACTTTGAGTGACCTAAGTTTCTTGGCTATCAGCGGAATGATCGGATCTGGACTGTATGTGTTGGCGGGCACTGTGACTCGAGATCTTGCTGGACCTTCTATTGTGGTGGGGTACCTTATCGCTGCGTTCGCTTCAATTTTATCTGCCCTATGCTACGCAGGTAAAAGATAAAGTTATGGCCTAAAGGGTAATTGTTCGACAGATTAGTCTGGTGGTGCGTCGCCTTTCATTCGAAGGGTTGTAGGTACAAAACTGGTCGCTAGCTAGTCTGTTAGTCTGCTGTGTCCTTGGGCAAGGCACTTAACGGACATTGCCTAAACCCAGAGGATTAATGGGTTCTACCAAATTAACGGAACGTGTGGATTATACACAACACACTGCAATAGCTGCGGTAAACCGACGATGGGCGCGATGTGATCTGATGATTGCACGTGTGGTAACCCCCTTGGTTTTCCTATTCACGGGGATAAACATGAATATCTTATCCTAATTATAGATTAATTAAGACAATGTGGATTGAATCTGTAAAAAAGATACCGGTTTATTGCTGGCCATTTGGCTATCAGTAACGACACTGCAAAAGCTCGTTTGACTTTTATTTATATGTATTCTGTTCACCATCGTGCTATTAATAACCATCGACGTTTCCTGCCTTTAATGGTAATCTGTTTTGAACAATTGGAAACCGTATTACCCACTTAGTTCCCAATTACAAAGTTAAAGTTAAATTTGATAACATGTATGATAGAATAACATACTAATTTTCAACTCTAAGAAGCAATTGTAATAACATATAAGGATAGATTCACAACTGTCAAGAATCTTTCAATTTTGCGACAGTTGTTATAATCGTTAAATTATCCCGTTCCCACTGTCTCTAGTATGCTGGAGCTTTGAAGGCGTGTACTAATATTATAGTAGTATAGCATTTTTGTATAAAATATATATGAAACCATTTGTTCACCGTGATATGGAAGTGGATAGGGATGTACCAGAAGAAAAAGTAAACTCCGTGAATCTTAATTTGCACAACTTATAGGTTAGAACGAAGAAACATCAGGTCTTTAACTAGGCCACTGCAGCAGTGCGTTTCTGAACATGTTCGCTAACTTTACGTACTACACGATATTTGCAAAGGCTAATATATCACGCCTTTCACTGCAATGCAAAAACATGTTGTCATAACACAGGATGTCCGACCGCACAGCTTGGTGGTTTAAAGCCTTGGTTTTCAGTTGAATGATTGTAGGAGCAGAACCAGCCGTTGGCTTATTAGTCGGTTTGCCTAATCGATTATACGTCAAAATGTCCAATGGATGTGCTCTTGTTACACATCACACCGGCCCGTTTGAATTCATAGGACCTGGCAACGACCGTTATGTGTCAAATGTAGGAGTATTATCCGCTAATTTAGAGGTCACAATAGCCTACTAGTGATCGAATATAAATATCTTTCGATTTGTAACATATACTGCATTTAATTGCCAACGTGTTTTTTTTTGTAGAATTTTCGGCTCGCATTCCAGTTGCAGGGTCGGCGTACCAGTTCACCTACATAACGATCGGCGAGTTCTGGGCTTTTGTGGTGGGCTGGAATGTAGCATTGGAGCATACAATCTACGTGTCAGCCATTGCGAAAACGTGCAGCGGGTAAAGTAATGCTTGTATATAGGCTAAATTGTGCTACCGAAAAGGTGAAAATCCAAAAATCCGACTGGCATGCGCACCTTTTTATGTTAATGATGTGTTACAACCACCTATACCCATGGAGATTCAAGCTAAATCATTGCACTGTTTATAGGCAGTCATTTTTTAAGTCCTCACACATTTGACCATATCTTTTTCTTTGGTGGATTCGCATAGCATGAACAACTTTATCGTCCTGTCCCAATTAGACCCACTTTGTCATTACGTGCTTGTTCAGTAAAATGTTATCTCCAGAGTATTTACTCGTGTAAGCCCAAGAGCGAATAATATTTTAGTCGTTTTAACACCTACAATCAGAATATCGCGTGTGCTCCGTCGGGTTGCGGAAACTACATTACAGTAGTTGCTATTTTGTCTCTTTGAATCATTTGATAACTTTGGTTCTAGGCCTTTGTTAAGGTTTTTTTGATACGACCGATGAGTTTAGCAGACGTACAGGGCATAGAGCGGGAATCGAACCATAAACCAATCGTTGCAAGTTATACACATACCCACTGCGCCAAACCTTGCACGGGCGCGCTAGTTAATCGGTTTACCTTGACAAAGATACTTGGACGGGTTGTTTAACAACACAATCGAATTGTACATGAGGAGACATGCGCCAATGGTTGGTGGCTTCTTCGCGTCATACCCAGATTTTCTCGCCGTTGGGATCATCCTGGTGTTTGGTGTACTTCTGCTCTGCGGAGTTAAGCTCTCTTCTAAAGTGAACATCGCAATCGCAATGATCAATATAGTGGTGATCGCGTTCATAATCGGTAAGTTGCTTTGGTTTAATGTTGTTAAAGAATAAATAGGGTATAAAAATGGAACACGGCCGTCAGAACACCATGTATCCGCAGTTAATGCGAAGCTATTTTATTGTCACTGGATCAAGACAAGTATCGTTTAGTTTCCGAGTCTAATATAAAATCGCGCGCAAAAACGTCACGGCTAGTGGTTAAAGTCTTGTGCAAACACAACAAATGTTATCCGTTCCTCACATTCTAATGCACTTGAACCGAGTATTGGCTAGATGGAAAAATGACTGCGAAAAATTGTAAATGAAATATAAACTTTACAGCAACTGGTTTTTATCTCGCTAATTGGAATAATTGGACGCACGTTCGAGGTGGTTTCTTCCCGTATGGTTGGGCTGGTTGTATTACTGGTTCGACCACGTTGGTTTATAGCTATGTTGGATACGAGGTGGTGGCATCAGCTACCGAGGAATCTATAAATGCTGCAAGGTGCACTCACTTTTTTAAGATTTAACTATTTATTTTGAAATGTTGATATTACCCAATTAAGAGGTTAAAATGGCGGATTTGCAGTTACTAAAAGGATCTAACTACAAATTAGCTCCAAAAACTCGATTCTGGACATAACAAATACCTTACTGCAAATAATAATTTCTGGCACAGTTATTTCCAAGATTACTGAGAGACGTCCTAACGAATTAACCTTTTTAAATCTATTTTTAGGGACATTCCTCTTTCGCTTTTGATTTCAATCACTGTGGTCGTGATTGCGTACGTGGGAGGTTCTGCTGCCCTTACGTTAATGGTGCCATGGTACGAAGTTTCCATCACTGAGCCGTTCCCGGCAGCATACGCTACTAGAGGGTGGATGTGGGCCAAATACGTCGTGTCTGTCGGCGCGCTGGCAGCCATGCTAACCTGCCTACTGTCTATCATGTTCGTCGTACCGCGCTACCTTCTCGCTATGTCAAGGGACGGTTTGCTTTTTAGTTCCTTGGAAAGAATAAGCGAAAGAACGAAGGTGGGTTGAAAATAAATTCATTTTAGGCCGGGTCTGCACACATGCTCCCGAGTGGTAATTACTTTATACTACGTGTAGGTGCTCGATTGCCAGCTTAGGCAAAACAAATTAACGGTAATCATGCTCACGACCAACTTTTTCAGACTTTATTTAAGTGCGATATTGATTTTAATGAAATAGCAAAATAATACTGTACGTGTGAACAAACATATGTCTTGCAAACTTTAGGAGCGCTTTACCGCATTTTCTTCTTTAGTGCTTTATATCGTTTACGGTAATTACAAAAAATATGCAATTTATTGTATTCTTGTTTAAATTTGGCTGTAGTGTCCGTGGTATTTAACATTTATATCCGCTTTGTTAATAACGTGTTTATAACCAGCAATGTCCGTTAAGTGCTTTGCCGAAGGACACAGGCGACTCTCCAGCGATCAATTTCATACTATCAACCCTTCGGCTAAACGTTATGGCACCAACCCACCAAGCCATTTGACCGGACCTTTATTTATTACTAGGACAAAAATTCATAACCTAGGTGTTTAATCTGACAAAGATTTAATCACACAAATATGGTATATCTAACCTTTTTTTTCGAAAGGTACCCTACATCGCCACACTTTGCGTGATGCTCTTCAGCACTGTCCTGTCGATTGTATTTAGTTTATCCAGCCTGGTGGAATTTATCGCCATTGGGCAACTTCTGGCGTGTACGTTTGTTGCACTTTGTGTTATCAAACTGCGATATACACCCAACGAAATATCAAGGTAAGCTGAGAAACGGGGATTTGTATCTCTATTTTTTGTCGGGTTACCACTTTACACAGATCCTTACTGTTTTTTAGTTAAGTTTAGTTTATTTTTTGTTACCACGATGAAAACACGAAGCGGGACTATTGATAAAAATTTGGAAAACGGGAAAATGGCAAAACGACAGTCGTTAGAACACGTCTAAAAATCAATAAATTATTAAAATTTGGTATAATTAGACGTGGCCGCTGAACCCAAAATTTTTTACCATAAAACATTATACAAGAAAAATCAATAAATATAATTAAGATATTTTTATAACGATAACTAGTTCATAACCAATTTGGTTTGATAATACCATTTGCCGGGTGTTAACCTAATTTTTCATGATATTTGGTTGTGGCTCTCTCAGTTTGCCCGACTTGATCACACAAGTAACACCACACAAGGTTTTTTCGAGGAAGGTGGTGGAATTATCTTTAAACTGGAGATCTTTTACTTTAGCAAAAATAATGATGTCAAGAACCACTTTACATTTTAGCTACAAACGTTCCGATGAAAGTAAAATTCAACCAAAATCCGACATCTTGGAATCTGTCGCTGAAACCAATGAATTGACTCAACTCAATCCAGGAGCGACCAGTAGCCATTCCACGGCTGTATACGCCGGGGAATGTTCAAGCAATCTATTAACTCAAAATAGTTTACTGTTTGGCACAGTCAAAAAGTCAATTTTGCATTCCCGGTTTGGATACATTTTCAACTGGATAACGCAATACAATCCGGGTCAAATTCCGTTCTACATTTTACTCGCGGCGATGTTATGCTCGACAACGGCTATTTCTATTGCCTTGTTTGTTAGTCAAACTAACACGTGGTGGTTTATAACGATAGAAGCAACACTAGGAACATTCACATTGATCTTGGTATTGTCATTGAAATGCTTTGTACAAGACAACACCATAAAAACATTTAAGGTGAGTTATTAAGCAGCATTGCAAACCTAATTTTTTACCTAATTTATTTGCCATTAAACTGAGATGTGCAGTTTTGTTATTGTTTACGTTTATAGTGACCTTTTTATTAGTTTGGGTTTTGATGGATAAAAAACAAGTGATCATTATCATATATTTAGTTGCCTCACTATGCTATTAGGTTACCAAGTTTAAAACGTTTCCTTTAAATTCATTAATTCGATGCAATATTGTTGCATAGCAGTCAGGTACTCCACAAATTTGGAAATATCGGTATCGTAATGAAGAAACAGAAATAAATAAATTTTACCAATGTCATAGAAAATATGCACTGGTGAACAAAATTATTCCGTTCACAGGTTCCTTTTGTTCCCATCCTTCCCTTTTGCAGTATTATCATAAATATAACCCTTATGCTCAAGTTGAAACCAGTAACATGGATTCGACTTGCAATATGGATGACAATAGGTGAGTTTTTATGCTTAAACTTTTAGTTTATAACTGCAGAGATCAATCTCGACTTGTTTCAGATACAAATCCGGACTTATTTAAAATTAAATATTCAATTGTTTGTTTATTTCCAGGTATAACCATCTACTTTGCTTACGGCTACAGGCACAGTAAAGCAAGATCGAAGAAGGAGTAATTTCCAGTTTAACCATTTTATGTAGCATGCTGTGATTGTCGCTCAGGAATGCGAGTGTAAATACAAGCATTAACCATTAATGTGGCTGTATAGTGGATTTGTGTATATTTGTGTATAGCCTTGTCCGGCCGGTTAGTCTGGCGGTTAAGTGCGTCGCCTTTTAATTGAAAAGGTTGGAGGTGCGAAACTGGTCGCTTTAGTCGGTTGTGTCCTTGGGCAAGGCGGACGGATTAATGGGTTCTACGAAATTAAAGGAACGTGTCTATTACATCCAACACACTGCAATAGCTCCGTTAAACCGACGGTGGGCGCGATGTGATCTGATGATTGTCCGTGTGTTAACCCCCTTGGTTTTCCATTCACGGAGATAAACATGAATATCCTATCCTATCCTATTATTAAAAAATATAGTGAGCACGAAAAATAATCTACAGCCGGGTTTCAATCTTGTACATTTTTTTAATTAACCAGTTTTGCTTCGTTTATTATGACCAGTCTTTAGTGCTTGAGAATATAAACTGATCGCGTAAAGAGGGATGTTTCTCAAAATCCGATCATAAGGTCTTTTAAATTTAACACAACTTAAAATTAAAGTTACAATGTAAGTAAATTCATACTCCCTTGAAATTTTTCTAAACAAACGAACAAGTTATGAATGCACATTTTACACCTTTATTTCACTAAGCTCTGCTCCGATCAAAATTGCACAGCTAAACAGAAACACTGGCGTGAAGCTTAGTACATGCTTTTAGCTAACATTGATATCTGCGGGAGTTCCCAAATTTATACTCAGCAAAACACTCATTTATATATCAATGCACAACACATTGTTCTCGTAACGCATAGAAATCCATTAAATTCCGTCATTATGTGACGTAAACAAGCAATAAATTGAAACCCTCTTCGAAAAGGCAAACCTTAGATTACGGCATGGATAATAACTATAGTGGCCTTCATCAGTCAAGTAGACTACATGCCTACCAATCTTGAAATCCGCCATTTTTCTACATACTGGAAAATGAAGAATGCTTCGGTATAGATTGGCAAATTTTACGTAATGGTTCAAACGAGGATATACGATCCCAAACATTTATAAGCGCACTTGCTACAACCAAACATCTATATACGGTGGGAAGAAAGCTTATTAACCTTTTAAACGATCGCTTATCAACGGAGCAGCCGCATAAAGCTAGATTCAAAACAGATAATAATAATCGTCCGCATTGTTATGCAAAGCTACATCAAATCACACCAACATAATGATAGTTTTGGAACATATATTGCTGTTAAATGCGATGTACTTGTATTGAATGTGGTGTCAAATAAAAATCTATATATTCAGGTTCATTTGACAATGTATGCAAGTTTGTACATTTCTAACTCATATATAACCAGTTTCTAATCATTCTACAAGTCTTCACACGCGTCTTGAACAACCCGAAACTTTGCTTTCCACATGGTTCGATTCGAGTTGTAATTATCGTCAAAGTGCACAGGATCAGCCTTTGGTCGCCAGTCTCCGCCCCAACGAAGTCCAATCGATTTCAGAGTGTTGATAAAACATTTTGCGTGCGGGTTTCTGTGATCTTTAAATTTAACTTTACATTAATTCACTCTTTAAACTGCACATTAAAATAAAGATTAGCGCATTAGGGTTAGTTTTAAACATGGGGTTAGAGTTAGGGTTAGTTCTGGGGTTGATATTAGTGTTTAGAGCAGGGTGAAAATTATGTTTTCCATAGTTTTAGTAAGCAGTTTCCCTTCTTCCGTCCTTCCCGCTTTCCCTCCTTTTAGTGTTG
This sequence comes from Ciona savignyi, assembly GCA_000149265.1. Classification (NCBI taxonomy): domain Eukaryota; kingdom Metazoa; phylum Chordata; class Ascidiacea; order Phlebobranchia; family Cionidae; genus Ciona; species Ciona savignyi. The sequence continues at coordinate 485,108 of CH002619.1, forward strand.
TTCATACAAAGCAAGATTAGTTATGTTGTCATTCCCATAAGGTAACTGGCAGAAAACAAAAAAAAAATAATACAATTATTATTAAAACATTTGTTTACCTAAACCTAAAGGTACTTCGATATTGTTTAAAAAAAATAAACAAGCTGTTCTGGACAAAAGTTGTCATGTACCATCGATTAAGGTATACTTTCAAGATTATTACAAAAACTACACACAAAGAGCAAATTATAGCATCTTTGTTAGATAGGTAAGTGGTGCGTTTTAACAGCATTATTGGTATAACCACTATCTTCATACCTCGAGGTAAAAATAAACCACCCATCCACTATATTTCTAAAACAAAACATACCAAACAAGCACAATGCGGCACACCAGCCGTTTGGGGTAGCTAGGTTCACGTCGATAGCGTGGCCAATAAAGTGATTGCTGTATCGTGCCGGTGTTGTCGTGTTTGCTGTTCTCCTGCCTTTCTTGCGAAACGAGTGAGTCACATGGACCTAGCAAGTATAGGGTGGATATAAGACCACTTTCTTCGTTGGTTTGCTTAAAATATGACAAACAACCACGCTGAATATTAACATATTTTTGATGTTAATATATAAACATATTTCTGATGAAATTATTAACACATTTTAACTCCTGTAATGTTGCATAAATAAAAGCACACGAACGATACACTGCTATGCCCAGGAAGCCTGACGGCGCGCACAAGGTAACACGACGATATCCGTGAAAAGAAGCAATCTGACGAATGTCCGATAACACCCTTTTCATTCTCCTCTTCACGGAAATATAACCTGAATATGCTTCCCTAACTATTCTTATTGTAAGGTTAAAATTACATATGCCCCTTTTATACTTGCTGGTTATCTACTATAAAGTCAATTTTCGCCATATTGTAAAAGACAAGTGAAACTTAATAACGACGAAGGAGGTTTGATGCAGTGTATTGGCTGAAACAGTTAAGCCGCAACTTATAAACCTAGACAAGAACAAACAGTTCTTACCACAACATTGCAAATCACTGCGGTTCTGTGAACCTTTGCCATGGACGGGGCAAAATCTGGATGTATGAGGATCCTGGATTTATCAACGCCTATTACTTTCTTCGTCTTGTACTGCACCAACGGACAATCTATAAACAGGTGGTGATTTAAGGGAGGAATGTATATCTCGGAAACGGGAGGAAGAGTTATAAAACGAGCAGTTTGTCTGACCGGTTATTCTGGCGGTTTATTGCGACGGCTTTCAACCGAAAGGTTGTATAGGTTCAAAACTGGTCGCCAGCGAGTCGGTTGTGTCCTTGGGCAAGGCACTTAACGGACATTGCCTGAACCCAGCGGATTATTGGGTTCTATCCAATTGAAGGAACGTTTCTATTAGACACAACACACTGAGATAGCTCCGGTAACCCGACGATGGGCGCGAGGTGATCTAACGATTGCCCGTGTGTTAACCCACTTGGTTTTTCCACTCACGGGGATAAACATGAACATCCTATCCCATCCAGTTATCGTACCCCAGAAAGGTAGGTGGGACACAATCGGATTGTAAACGCAGGAACAGTTTGTAATTGATGGATAATAAATGCACCATGATTGTGCTATCGAATTGTTACAAACAATCGCAGTTAATTTGTCCCCAATTTAAATTCATAATAATCGGTTCCGCTCCAGCAGTTTACGGTCAACCAACTGTTTTGTATTCGAGTATTGTATTTTCATCCTGTAAAATAGCTGCAGCTTTTTGTCTACATAAGATATATTAAACAGAAAGTTTTATTTGAGCCACAACTATAATTTTTTAGAAAATCTCGTTCCTCGTTTTTTATCGTGTTATTCAATCATAGCTCATTCATTTTCACTTGACTATTAAAAAATCTGAGATAATTACCAGCATTTTTTATTTACTTACTGATCCAGCTCAGTGTAACTTAAGATAATAGGCACTCAGACGTGTTTTACTACAAGAATCCTACCAGGCACATAAATACAACGTGGATGATGCCAAAATATTTATTCGCAAAAATGCGATTTCCGCATCCACTGGAGCAAATGGTAAATTCAACAAACAAGCTATACCTCCTTCAACTGGTATGATGGGATTGATCGGAGGGACAGACGGTATACAACACTCCCTTCCAGCATCTCCGCCGCATTTGCCGTTAACATAATCCCCGTCGCACGAGTTGCCTATGTGTTTGCACTCTCCGCCTTCGGCGGTACATGCGCCATCTTCAGTTTGCCACAGCTGCTCCATACCTAAACCTAGAGTTTTAAATCGCTTTAATAATGAGAACAATCTCAAAAACGCATGGATTTTCCTGTTACGTACTTAGCAAGAAATCTATGAATTTGAATCTATGAAACCTCTAATTAGTTTAGGATCGCTTGGAGGGTTAGGATTTGGGTTAGGGTTTAAGCGCTTTTAATTTTAATATTACTATTACACGAAGCATAAACCTTTGCAATATAATCGTTCCGATTTCTAAACTAATAAGGCATATTCTATCTAAACAAAATGCGAGTACAATTCATACTCTTATCAATATACTCGAGTTTTATGATAAAAATAAGAATCCCGAAGTTACAATGGTAAAAAAGCGACATTTTTCAGCCTACTCATCAACGTTTGTTACCTCTCCATACATGTCAAGTTGCAGTATAATAATATAAATGGAATATCGCGTAACACTAAAAACGCTACATTGTGTGAGTTTTACCGAAAATAGCAATAACATTGAATACTGCGTAATGGCGGTAGCTTACATTGATACCTTTGATAAAGAAAGTCTTGGATTTCACTAAAAACTAGACTGTGAACTCGCGACATATGATCATAATATCATGTTTTATCCCATTGAATTGAAATACACCGGGCATTTTAACACGGGCAATCGTGATTTTATTTTGTAGTCATTGTCGAGTTGCTGCAGTTATTGCGGTGTATTGTACATGATAGAGACGTTGCTACTCTTTTTTAACCAATTTATCCACCGGTTTGATGTAATATCCGCTAACTACTGAAATCTAGGTCACAATCAAGTAAGAGACCGGTTCGATTTTATTCAAACAACATTTTTTCCGGTTAAAAAAACCGATACCCATTTAGCTATTTGGTCGTATATATTGAATCTTTCGGCCAAGAACATTAATGAAATGGGTTAGTAAACTTAGCGTAATGCCCAATTAAATTAGATGACGATTGCTGTCTGTACGTTACAACTTTCAAAACGTAAAACATCACGAACAATATAATATCAGGACGTCCATACAGTGACAATATATAGTTACAATCTATATATAGTGCTATTGATAAACCTAACATCAGTTTTATTAAAATTCAACATCCGAAGTATGGTATAATATAATTCTCATAACAACAAAATTTGTTTTAACAGCGTGTCTAGTCTTGACCGGGACAAATATATATTTTTAAACCAACACATTAAAGATCATACATTGAACATAATTTATCAAGTTACAAATAATGTTGCAGCAAATAGATCACCCAACTCAACTCGACGCGGGGACATGACTGATATATTAGCCAAGTTTAAACGAACATGATACATATTTGAGACTTTGTAATATGGCATTATATGAAACCGTACTCTTAATCCTTTGATATGTATATACAGCGACCTGTCAAGACGTCGTGGGCTGTCATTCCATTTCATATAACGTTATCTAGTAGTTTGGCAGCAAAGGTAAATTGGTTGAATGTGTTTACTGCGGAATCGACTTATTGCATGCTTTTTATGGTTAGTTATAGTTCCCTTTTCATGCTACTGTTGATTGTGCAAAGCAAATAAAAAATCGTAAACATTTTTTGGCACACGAAACTAGCCTCCAAAAACATTATTGGTACTATTTTCTACCGATACGCGTGTGCTTCTTATGGACATATCCGCGAAGGCTTAAAAGGCCCGTGTTTCCAGACACACACAGAATAATAAGTATAAGTAAAACGAGAGAACTACAATAAGGGGAAATATGGCCTAAATAATCAGCAGCATATAAAATACTATCTCACTAAATAGTTAAATAAATCCAACCAAAAGACCTACAAAATGAGCTTACAACAGTGGTAACGTCAACCGCAACGCTCTACTCACAGGCAGCGTCACATAGGGCACAACAGCGCCTATCCACACCTCCCTGACACAAACCAAGGGTCCACGGGGCTATGCACTTCGTAGCGGGCCACTCCAAACACTGACCGCCTGTGTTGGTACACGCCGAGTCTGCAGCTGTACAAAATATTTAAGATGGTATTTAAAGAATTATCTATCAGCATCATGAAAATGAAAAATATTAAGTTACTTCGACGAGACACGCCATAAATTGGGTATCAAATAACCAAACTCGCAATTAGGTTAAATAGGATTTTTTTATGAATTTCATAAAACAAAGGTTTAAATATCAAAATAACAAAAATTCAAATTATTATTTGAATATTCTAAATAATATTTTACATAATATTATAAAAAATTGGCAAACTAGTCGTCGTAATTTAAAATAGAAACAATGTGCGAAAACGTGCGATAAATATGTTTAGATATATATAGTCAAAAGATTCCCAAAATTTATGATATTTTTAATTTTATAATTTATCAATCACCTCCGATTTATCAACCATATATATATATTTATATAACATTAATATAATTTAACAGCTAATAATGCTAACGTACCTGCTGTTGTAATTAAACTAAAGACCATAATCAAAATCATAATTACACCTTCGTATAATCTTCATATAAAATGTTTACTACAGATTGGATATAACGGCTACGACTGAATCTTCGTCTTTAATCTCAGTCGACGAGTATATATGCCCTGCAGCCTCCGCTGTGGTTATTATGAATTGTCGAATATGACTCAAAGCTCAATTTGCACTAAATTAGGATTAAGGTCAAGTGCTAACAACAAAATAACACTCAAACAGTAAATTCAAATAGTATGAATAGATAATTTTTTATGTCTATATACAAATTTTACAAAAATAACTGGATTGCGATTCGGGTAGAATTACCAAAATATCTGGGATTCAATTCCAGTCCCACCCGCGTGTTTAAAATGTGTATTGTGTCAGCTGACTGTACGGTTAATATTTTAATTGCAAACTGACATATGTACCCTGAACACTATAAACAGAAATTTTCACATATTTTATATAAAGCCTTAGCTATATAACTTACGTACCTTTATTAATTTAGACAAATACGTTTTTTTTCGTTTTTTGAAAATAGATAGTACCGCTTGCGAAAAGATCAATGTCGTGGTCAAATGAGTTTGTTTTTTTCGAATAATTACCTGCTCTTTCTCGATTTATTTAATAAGATAGGATACGCGTCGCAATATCCATAAAAATAGAAAAACGCAAGGAGTGTTAAGATTACTCGCAAGATTACGTCGTGGCCGCACCAAGTTACCACAGTGTATTGAATACAACGGAGACATTTAAAACGATTTTGTTTACTGCACTAAACTAATTATTTCAGGTTGCTTCCGCTAACTGCTTTGCAAAAAGACAAACCCAAATATACGACAGGATAGGATATTCCCCGTGCATGTAAAATATGGTTTTTGTATGATTGAGACGTTCCTTTAATGTTCGTATAAATTATATAGTATTGATAAACTAAAATCATGTCCACTAAGTGCCTTGACCAAGGATTCAACCTACTAGCTAAAACTAATTTTAAACATGCAAGCTTTGGGTTAAAGGCGACGCGCTAACCCACCAATCTATTCGGTCAGATATATGCCGACCTCTTTCGATGAAGTCGCTTTCGAGTGACGGCCAGACACAGTGCGAATGAGCTGTACACCCATGCAACATAACAACTAAGAGAATATTATCAAAGGTTTTGAAATGCGAATTATAATCCCACCCGGAGTGATATATTGTATAAGTGTATACGGTCACCGTGTGTTAAACACGGCATGCATTAAAGTTCATTAAATGCGAAAAACAAACCTAAGTTCTGTTCGATGTTCAATTAAAGAAGTTCATGTCAGATTCGTGTACATTAACACCTTATTAGCTGACGTTTACTGTCTAAAAGCAGGTTAAAAACTAAGCCGATTGACAACTTTTAATTTTTAAGATTACGTTGAACTTTGTGGTGACCATGTTTATCACAATTCAGATAAAAGTACATCAAGACCACTGTCGCTAACATTTCTTAAACTTTCATTCGTATTTTTCAAAACCTCTGAATACTCGTAACATACTCCTGAAATATTCCCCAACATAAATATCGATGACGAAAAGAAACGCGAGCGTTCTCTTTAATTCTGGGATTTAATTTCATGCATTGACCGCTGCACATCGAATTTACATTTGTTAAAGTCTTACGAGTTTTAACTCAATTGAACTATTTCTTCGGGAGTATGTAAAGCGTAAAGAGCGACAGCCTTGGTTACGTAATGGATAAATCTTTGGCCCTTCTGAGCCAAGGATTGTGGGTTCGAGTCCAACCCCGGAAATACTTTTATACGAAGTGTTAAATGCGACAATATGGCATTTAGTGACTTATGGCTCCAAAAGCGAACATTTTATCTACAAAATGTAAACAATATTAGGTGTCTTAGGAGTATTTGAAAAAATCAATACTTCTAAAAAGTCATAATAACTTTCAATCTTCTTCCTGTTTTAAGTCTAACCTCTCTGTTTTGTCTTCTATTCTTTTCATACAATATCTGCACCATTTAGATGAATTGCTGTTGTACTGTCAACAGTCGCTAAATCAGCTAGCTAGCTAGCTATAAGAGGATAGGAATAGTATATTCATGTTTATCACCGTGAATGGGAAAACCAAGGAGGTTAACACACGGGCAATAATTGTTAGATGACCTCGCGCCCACCGTCGGGTTATCGGAGTCATTGCAGTATTTTGTGTTTAATTCAGACGTTTCTTTAATTTGGTAGAACCGATCGTTTTACTAGGTTAAGGCAATGTCCGTTAAATGCCTTGCCCAAAAACACAACCGATTCGCTAGTGACCAGTTTCGAGCATTCGACACTTCGACTGCAAGGCGATGCACTAACCCACTGAGCTAATCAGTCGGACTACCTGCAGTATATATATATATATATAATCTGCAAATATGTGTAAGTGTTAATTATGGGCCCCATTTGGAAAAAAAGGGACACATATTGTTTTTGTCCGTTTTTGCGTTTTTTCTCTATTGTTTGTCAAACGCTTGACATCCATGGCATGTCGTTCCCACATCTACCAGAAGAGATTATTAAATGGTAATAAAACTTTTTGTCATTTGTTAGACAACATGGTCTAGATATTTATTCAGTTTTTGAAGAGGCAAATTTCTAAAAATTTAGTTTTTTGGGCATATAGGGCTTAAAAGACGACTCCAATTTTAATTAAATTTGCTGGAATGTAAGTGCGTTAGCTAGTGCTTTACCATTTATAAGAAAAAATAAAATTACCTAGAGAAATACCCTAAAACTGAAGATTTTTTTCAAAATCCTGATTGTGACAGGCATGGCATGTCGATTAAAACTTAAAGAATTGTTAGATAACATGACTTAGATATGTAAAAACAGAAATTTATGTACTAAGCTTTTTAAGAATAGTGGTGGTAAAACACATGGTTGACAATCTCTATAATCCAGTGCAAAACTCCTACTTTTTTAATACGCAAAATTGAAGTTTGCTTTTGCTTATAATTTAATAAATTTACCCCTTCAATCGATAAAATTTACCCCCAAGGGGTAAATTTACCCCTGGTTAAGAACCCCGGGTCTAATGGAAAAGGCATTGGCCTCCTAAGCCAAGGATCGAGTCCCACCCGGGGTGCTAATTTTATTCTTAGATTTAAATGCGAAATATTACTTAGAGTGAATTATGGCGGTAAAATAAAGGTTAACCTTTATCAGAAATTTTAACTTTATTTAAAAAAACATAATAGCCTTTAATCTCCTTCCTGTTCTACAAGTCTAACCTCTCATTTTTTTTTATACAATATCGGCACCAATTAGCTGAATTGTTGTTGTACTGTCAAAGATTAATTTTCAGTCGTGGACATAAAGTAGTTCTAAGGATCGCCATAATACAAGTTTTATCAAATAATTAATACAATCGATTTGCCGTGTAAAAACGACTGTTGTCAACCAACACACGTGAATAAGTTTGATTATTTTGCATTTCTTTTTCAGGTTACGGGAACAAACGCCAGGTCGTTGGAGGTAATAGTTGAGCACATATGCAAAACAAATACCATAGAAAGCAAATGTGTCAATCAGCTTTTTGTGTCATTTTTTGATTTCTTAGAAATCGGTCTGCATTATTTTGCGTTCGATCAAGCCAATTACAGACGGAAAATGATTCTTGCATTATCTACCGCTAATGACGTCATCCGGCTTTGATCTTCTGACGTAATGGACTACGTAATCGTGAAATGATTTCGAATGCTTATCAGCGACAAACAAACAAATGACCCGAAAATAATGTTTATTGCTGTGAGTCAAACGCTGTTGCATTGTTCGCGTATAATTTATGATACCAAGATCGTTACAACGAATAGATCTCGCTCCAAATTGAGATTTGTTCGCAACGGGAGCTCAGGAATTTGCAAAAAATGATAGGAATTTTTTAAGTTAACAAGTATAAACCTATAACCAAGGCTACGCATATTTCTAAATTCACTAAACGTTAAACATAACCAAAATTTCAGCAATTAGTAATTTTCACATCAACAAATTGACTAAGGAAATTGAGAATATCCAATTAATTTTATGAACATTTACCGTACAAGCCTTTATCTCTGACTGATGACGTGATTCTAGAATATTCTCCGCTCTGAAATATGTTTCCACGAAGGTGTTCGAGACAAGGCAAATAGACAAACATGGAAGGGTCGTTACAACAAAACCAATCAACAAACATGGCAACCTAGTTCGGTATTTAGATATTTGATCTTCTTTCATGTGGTCGCGACACTGACTGGCAGTCGCATCAGCCAAATAGTTAAAATTAAATCTAATTCATAAAACTCCCTCGTTTGAGCACTCGTCATATTGAATCGAGTGATTGCTTGTGTGAAAACAATCCTTGCGTTTTTCGCTGACTGGGATACAATATGCATATATCCTATCCAAACTTAACTTTCAAAGAAGAGTTTGAATCAATTTATTTGCTTAGTTTTGACCTTCATTTGCATAGAAAAAACTAGTGTGGTTTAATTAAAAAATTTTCTTAGATCGTTACTGTCATCAAGGCGGTAGCTTGTACAAAAAATGTAACAGAGAACAAAAAATAGAGATAAAAAATAAAAAACTTTATAATCTTTAAATCAGTGGCTCTCTTTTAGTTAGATCGACTACGAATTTCAAGTTTGTAACGAAACGCACATAAAAAGAACACCGCAAGGCATTAAAAACATTGTAGATTTCTTAAGCAAAAAAATGTAAACTAAGGAACAACATCATTTTAGAACAGTTATTTCTAAAAAAAAGTTAACGATTTTTAAAAATTAATAAGCGTTGCAAAAAGATGATGAAGAGGCAAATGCCGTTTGAGAGCCGTGGCTGTGAACCACTGGTTTGACGTAAATGTTTTTGAACGTCAAAAGCGCCAAAAAAGGCACGGTGGGAGTAGGTGAAAACGAGTCCTCTCGCCGTACACGTATGACGGTGCAGGTGGATTTATTGGGTCCGTGACGATGCGCTGACAGCCGGTTCTAAATCACAACGCTCGTAAAATCACCTGCGAAGTTCTAGTCGCGATAATATAATGATATATTACCCCGAGAGTTGCTTTTTGAACCTGAACTGTGCAGTTAACAAATTCCGTGTTTGCAACTCCTCACTTTACGGGCTACTTAATTAAAAACCAGACAAGAAACCTGCAAAAAATTACCTGGCTTGAAGACAAACAAATCCCACCGTTATACCGCCATTTTCCAAAGGATGACAGCAGATTAAATCTCCATTTACTATTTCGCGTCCTCGTAAATTGGACAATTGCTAATTTGACACTTGGAATATTTGCAAGTAGGCTACGAATGTTACAATAAATGAGATGTTGAATCAATAGCGAGAAATGTTTTGAAAAAGTTATCTGGCATGCGTTTTAACAACTGCACCACAAAGACATTACTGCTGACAAAAAGAAAAGCTTATATTATTTGGCTTGTTGTAGGTGTTACAATCCTGAACTTTTAATATTGAATACTTTGTATGTAGGTTACATTTGAAAACGAATTTTTATTTGTCCGTATTGTAATTACACGTCATCAAAGATAGCATCGTCATCTGAGAGCAACCGAAAGTTATTTGCTCTTGAGCTGATTCAACAACTCTCATTGGCTCGTGCCGAATAATGTTTATTTCGACGTCACAAAGACGAATTGAAGATCAGAGTCGCGACATCACTTTCTGTTTAAATTGCAAACAGATTAAACTGTCCTTGAACATCATCAAAGAAAGAGATATGTTTTAAATTCGTTTGATTTAAAATAGTTTAAACTTGCTGTAATAAACGTCTCGTTAAAGTTTGTACAGCCCAAATTTAAATCATCCAAGATAAATAGTTTAAATTTCAAAGGTATTTCGTTTTGCATGTGTTGCTGCCCATTTACAGTAAAAGTATTGCCTGTTTTTTTTAGTTTGGGTGAATTACGATATCAATTTAAACATTTAATATTTGTGCCATATGTCAAAAACGTTTTGATTTTTCTGAGCAACGAACTATTGAAGCAAAATTCTTCAAGTCACCTAATACGAAAACAGCTGCGTAATTCCGGACGGTATTGTCAAAACTTGGCGGAAATATTCTCCAGCGTCGATTTAGGAAACTATGATCGATTCTCACGGTCGAGCCTTCCGATTTCCACACATTTGCTACCTTGCTGATGACGCATGAGGTGACGTCACGCAGCTACCGTCATTTTCCCATCGGTGTAGACCTCGCCACCGTCACAATAGCCAGACAATGGAAGAAAAGTTACTTCAAACCCAATGCCGACCGAGCGCACGCGCTGGGTCATTGTGACGCAACAAAACGTTCTGTAAAACAAAGCATCTTCGTGTCCAACTAGTCAACCTTCCTGGTCGACTTTGGTTCCCAATTTTGATCAATATCTGTTTCCTTTGCCTATTGTCTAATACCAAGGGGTGTCAGATCAAAGAATTTGTTACATTTTTCAAGAAAAGACAATGTCGCCAATGGTTAACTTTTTCCTACCTAATCGAATAAAAGCGGACGTCTTCTGAATCGTTTTGCATTTAGTTTGAAAATAATCATGATAACTTGAGCAATTAAATGTATATGTCAGGCAAAAACAAAGGGGGGCGGTTACCATTTTATGTAAATTCATTTTATTCGTTACTTGCCCAACATTCAGTAATGTAAAAATCGCGACTGGCCGTTTTGGAAACAAACCTACAAGTTCACATTCTTACAGTTTTCCCGTGACGTCACAGAAGCCACTGTGACGCGGGATAGGTGCCGGAGGAGAATTCATAACACAGCAATTCGAGGGTGGGCGCGAAAAGCAAGCGTCTCTTTGAAGTACAGGCAGTTAGATTTGCAAAGTATTGTTGAGCATGTAAGGACATGGTACCTACAAGCCACTGGTAAAATGAGCGGTTTTAGGACAGCCCGCGAACTGGGTATAAGCAAGTCGTTATAACAAGGACAGATTAAGTAGCAGTGGTCGTAAATTTACACAGACTGTATTCTGGCATGTCAATTTGCATATACAGTTGTTGTACATCAAACAGCTATTATTGGTAGCTTTAAAAAGATACAGTTTACAAATCTAACATTGTGTGATAACGAGATTAGGTGACATAAAATGTCTAAGTTCAATAACTAGATTTGGTAACATATTGGAAGTGTTACTACAGAAACCCCGACTAGACTATGTTCGATTTTTTAAAAAGAGAAGTAAAAGATAAAGTCCTTGCTTTAAAACATTATTAGATTATTATAATCGATTAATTAGGTAAATAGATATCCAAAACATATTTCGCTGGTTCGAAATAGTTTCAATTATTTTTTAGAACGCAATAGTCGCCGAGAACACGTATTAACACATTGTGTGTGCGTTGATTGTTTTAGTCCCAAATACCTTACCGTGTGGAAAGCAATGTAAATAGAGTTATGTTGACCTAACACGCTACCTTGATCTGAGCTAAATACATCACTAAACTGTTTAACTGGCGCGAGCTATGGTTTTAGCATTATCCGTGGCAATCTTGATTTTTAGTGTGTTTTTTTTAAATCAAAAGAATAAAAAAGCATGGCAATAAATTAAGGTAATATTAAAAGTGTTGTCTTTGAATTTGTATGTAAATACTTAAAAAAGAGGTTTAGTAAGTTAGATATAGGTTATGTGCTTTTTAATATGTTTTTTTTATTCTGGTAAAATTACATTATTTCTAATAGTTAATGTAAGGTAAGGACTGGTGCTTGTATTATTCGAAGTTGCACAGTGGACCACTGAATGTTAATCGTCTGACTGTCAAACCTCCTCTGACGCTGAGAGCGGTCATTTGTGACATCACCAGTAACAGTGTCAACAAATAAGAGCATTATTTGGTGAGCACCAATCAAATAGTCGGGCGCTTCATTTCAAACGCTTTCTGAGACAAAAGAATTTGTTTAATAATTTCGAATCGAAAATCGCTCCGTCTTTGTTCGAAGCGCGCGAACTTTACTTGCTACAATCTCGCGCTCGTTTGTTACGTAAGAACTACGTAATAATCGCAATTATTCGGTGAGCGCGTGTCCTTTGCAATGCACCTCGTGCGGTGTTGCTGTCTTTGAGGTATTGCCTGTTAGATTGGGGGGTACGATGTACCGTCCCGACGACGATTCTCGTACGAAAATGTCGCCGCTTAGGTCACAAGAAGGTTATTTATTGGGTTGTACACCGCGAAAGGTGGCAGTTAGACGAAAAACGGAGAGTCGGTCTTGCAGTAGACACCGATCTGGTATCGCCATTTTACTAAAGTCCGTCTTAAGATGAGAACAGTAAAAAAAGGGAAAAAAGGCAGGACTGTAGTTCAGATATAGACTTCTAGTCCAAGGTTGTTCAGTGTATGTCGTAACATGGTTCGGTGCAGTATACTGTTAGATACACAAACTCAGGGACCATAATACAGGTTTTATGTGTGTCGTAAATTATGTAATTACAGTTAAACTCAAAGTGAGAAATTATTATTTTATATACTGCTGGAAAACAAGGAGAAACCCACAGCTATTTTATCTATGACTTTTTAACATACAAAAAACATGTTAAATATATTAGTATTAAAAATTAACTCAATTATAGTGACTTTAAGTCATGAATGATATGTTCTCCGTACTTAATCAACATAAACTATAATTTAGTTTGGATGTTTCCCATCAATCAGCTGTTATCAACAGTTATGTTTATGATATTTCTTCTTTATCAGATTGATTTGAAATCAGGTCTTTGACGAATTTGTTTAAAACTTTCCGGGTCGAATTTTTCGAGCGAACGTCTCACAGCATTCCGCAAAAATTGATGAACATCGCACCATGCTCTGTTATGCGATCGACCAGCAGAAGTCAAGCATAGGACAAAATAATATGTACCGCAACCCCACCCCTGACCCCAACCCATCTCCGACGAGTAACCAGGGCTTTTTCCAAAACTACCCGCCGAAAGATGACGTCGCGTCTCGGTACAGCGTGCCGAACTATGCGCCGCATCAACCAGTTCCACCGTCGGCTGAACACTTTTACCCAATATCGGGGGATTATGTGTCCCATTTTCCCACCCAGCCACCAACCCATATAGACAGTACCAGTTGGGGCGCTGGAGGGTATTCAGGGTCCACGTTCGCCCCGGTTATGAACTCGGCGTGGGACGTTAACACCCCCTTTCATTCAGCTCATCACCCTATTATAAGTAGCACTGGGGCTACTTACCAAATTCCGTCGACCATATCCCCAACAACAGCTGGGAACGGCGACGGGAGCCCCGGGACAGTTCCGACAACGCTGACGGGGATTGAGTGCTTCGCTACCCCGCCAGAGATGCATGGAGCTCCCGGGCTATCTGCGCTCCATGCGGCTCCGCTTCCAGTCCAAAGACGACCGTACGAGTGGATCAACAAGAACGCTTATCAAAACACACCAACGCAACAAGGTAGGCGACAACTTGAATATAAATAAATATACTCAATTGCCCTATTTGGAAAACGAAAAATGTTTTTTTATAAATCATTTCTTTAAACTTAGTACTTTTTTATGTTTATTTTTAATTGTTAAATTTTAAGGTATATACTCGAGGCGTTTTATAATGTTGTTTAAAATCATCTTTATTTGCCGAAGAAAAAGACGTTTTATGAGAAAATCGGAATGCAATAGATCCGCCATTTTGTTTTCAAACAACCACACAATAATCGACTAAGACCAAGATTTATGACCTAATGAAAATCCCATTACAATTTAACCCAAGATTTACTTGCTTTAATTAGACTTTTTTCTGTGCCGTAGTTTTTACCGTCAAATTGATGACAACGCTTATTATTACGTTATAATTTAATGCACATTAGCGCCAGACGCGAGGCTTTAATTGAACGCGGTGCTTCAAAAAGCGGTTTGTTTAATTTATGTGTACGCAAACAGTCATTTTATTTAAACAAAAGCATACGCTTGTCGCGAATTACATTACAAATTAGTTGAAATGGTCGGAATTCAAAGATTTGAATTTTAAAATAAAAGGTAAATAGAAATTGAAGTATTTTCTAAAAATAGAAAGAGACACTAATCAACATTAAAACCAAATATTCGTTGAAAACTGTATAATGAATATAAGTAAAAATGTTTGCCTGGAACCTACATCTCTGGTTAAATTTAAATCGAAAATACAAAATATTAATCCGGTATTTCGGTGTCAAATCCTAAATCGCTTGATTTGCGAATAAAAAACCAACGGTAAATTAAACTTTGCATTTCACGCCTTCTGGCTGATTTACAATGATTAAAAAATTGACAAATATTTAATCCGCCATCTCTTCTCTTTGATCACGCGAAACCAAAAAGCGGAAGCTACAGGATCCGTCAAAAATTCTGCGGAAATTAAAGCCTTAATTAAATATAGCTACTGTACTTACGTAGCTGTCATGTTGTACTAAGATCGTTTCAACTTGCCGCTATTTGCCCAAGTAGTGTACAAATAATCGGACCTATTGTACTTTCCAGTAGCTTATTTGCCAAACCCACGCCTACTGTTATGAATGGCAGGTTAAAATGGCGTTTGGAAAGAATCATTTCAAGCGATCCTAAAAAAGAAGTAACGATACATTTAATGAAATAACGCCCTGATAATTTTTTTTCACTTGACTTAACTATACATTTTTACTATAGCCGTGTATGATTTTGTAATACAAAATGTATATTATGTATAAAGATATTTGTCTACAATAACGAGGTGACATTAGTGTCTGATTTAAAATGGAATGGCGGTGGCTCAAAATGTATGACTAGTTTTTTCGTACTGTAATATAGACAATTTCATCTTAGACGTGATAAACCATACTTAAGGCAGCATAGTATAGGTAGATGCACGGACAATAAATAATACTTAATAACACGCATAAATAGACAATTTACACAAAACACTTACTTAAACCAGGATTTATCTTTATATTTTTAAACTTTTTTAAGCTAAAGAACTTCTTTGCGAAAACACATCCTAATTAGCGTCACACTGACCATTGTTACGCACTTGCGAATCAGCAAATAGGAAGCGTAGTTCGCCATAAACTCAGGGCCTTAATTAAAGGAGACTTTAATTAATATATATATGTTTTTTGGAGATAAATGCACGGTTACAATTTTCAAATTTGGAGATAACTCTCAAATATTTTGGTGGATGGGACACCATGCAGTTTCGTATTATTTTAACTTTTTTATATTTAATCTCTATAATTGGCAAAAGAGTCCATTTTTAAATTAGAGTTAGTGATGATTAGCCAGGCTTGGTTAAATGTACACTTTAGCTTAAGCAATCTGGGAAAGCCCAATTTTGTTATTTTTTGAAAATCGCTGCCACTTAGACTAATTGATGCGCCTAACAGCAACCCTGCTGCTGTAATTAAGCATGGGGCTCGTAAAACACCGGCCATTGTTCGGCAATAGAGCTCCGATTGTGACGTGTACAATGGACGGCTGACGGGCTGTTTCGGCAATGGCAATAAACCAGCGCATGGGCTGTAAACCGCGTTTTACGACTTCGTGTGAAGATAAAAAAGAAAAGGCGAACCGAAATGGGACTGCGATATGAAAGATCAATGGTAAAGATCCCGCACGCTACACCAACATTATAATTAGCATGTGACACTGATAATTAGAGACCAGATAGTCTAAAAGCTCCCGAATTTTAAATGATCTTCGATTTTCGTGCACGCAAGGAAAAAAGATTCCATTAGCAAATCCAGTTTAGAAAAGCATTTAAAGGGTATAAAAAGATTTATTTAAAGTTCTAAAAACTCTCTGCTCAAACTAACTGATTAGTTCAATCAAATATATAAGTCATTTTGCATTTTCCCGTTTTTTTTAAAGCTCTAAATTCCAAGGACTATTCATATATTTATAACCAACCATTTAAAAAAATAAAGTTATTCACTAGCTATACAGCATTATCATGGGCATATTATGGACGGTTCTGTAAGCTAAGAGACTTTTTTAGGTGGTACGTTTTTGCTTCCCAATAAAAAAGAAATATAAGTTTTGTTAAAAAACAATTATGATTTTCCAACACCGGTACTGATGTATATATTACCGCTTTCTAAAAGATACATGTATATCTCTATGATTATAAAACCTTTTTAACACACAAGATAGAGTCGTATAAAATTCGTTTTCTAATAATACGCTTTTAATTCCAGTGGGCAAAACGCGAACAAAAGACAAGTACAGAGTTGTATATTCGGATCACCAGCGGTTGGAACTGGAAAAGGAGTTCCGATTCAGCAGGTACATTACGATACGAAGAAAGGCGGAGTTGGCCGGTCATCTTTGTCTCAGTGAAAGACAGATCAAAATTTGGTTTCAAAATCGGCGGGCGAAGGAAAGAAAAGCGACGAAAAAGACCGGTGAACCTTCCAAGGAACATGAATTGGAGGAAGATGGGGCGGACGACGACGGTCACGATCACGGTGTCGTTACATCGTCCCCGATCCAGCATATGCAAAACCCTTTTATTTCTCCCGACATGGCCCGAGAACACGCGATATTGGAGCCGCGAGATGTCGGTATAGCGCACGCGCCATATTACGATATTCACGCTAACAACTCGCTCAGTTATACTCAACTAACCCCCACTGATACCAAACCGATTATCCCAGGCAAGAACCACCGGTCTTTGTCGTCATCAAGTGATGACGTCACACACGCTATGACATCACAAGGGGTTTGATGACGATATAAACACGAAATATTGCAATAGTTACCTGTGTATTTATTCCATTAGAGCGCTGGAAATCCTACTGTCTGATGATCGGATGTTTTTCACGCATAGACTCCATAGAACATGATATCGAATAAAGGCTCCGCGTGATAATGCACTTCTTACTGTTTCTGCGGTTTTCTATATTTGCGGTATATCATTACACAATTCACTATCGTCGATGTTTCGTGTTTAAATACTCATATAACCAGCTGGACGAGTTCGTCAGACGTGACTTCTTTGAGTTATATCAGACAAATGTTGATTAAGATACGGCAGGTTTAAACGTAAGGAAATTCTGCTGTATCTTAGAATAGATAGTTTGGTTTATCCATTTTTTGGTCAGTAAGAGAAGAAAATAAAGCAAATCACGGCACAGAAACAGGAAAAGACGGCAAAAACTAAAAGTCGTTAAAATACGTCATTAATATAAATGATATAAATAAATACAAATATTTTTATAGCCACATGTGTGGCAACGCATGGGTACAGTATGATGTATAAAATAGAAAGGTCTGTTTTAGTTTTTATTCTGGCTGATGTCAGTTGTGGCACTGTCTTATAGTCATGATATATAAATGAGTTTTTGACGAGTTTTATGACATGATATATAAAATACTATTAACCCTTTGACGACGACGGAACTTTTGCAGTTTTTGGCACTTTTGAGTAAGGTTGCTTTGACCTTGTTTGCTGCGAATACTGTTGGACTTAGAGAAAAACAATCTATAACAAAGTTGTCCAGTAGGTAATTTTCTACAAATTGGTATTTTTATTTTTTTGATGACGTTGTAATATTTGTAATGACGTCATAATTAGTAATTTATACTCTTATAACTCGTTACTGGTAGCTTGTAGAAGATAGTAATGTATTACAAAGTTGTTCAAAATGAAATTTCCAACAAAGTTACGTCTTTTATTTTTTGATGACGTCAACTAAGCGTGATGACGTCACATAAAACTGACAAATATGGCATTTCATCACCAGGGTTGCCATTTGGCCTTTTTCACGGCCAAATATCAGAAATTTGGCCGTACCAAAATCGTCCCGCACGCAAAAAAAATAGTTTGGCCGTGCGGAAAAATCTGGCCGAATTTGGCCGTATAAGCATATTGTCAAGTTTTTGACCGAAGCGTCACATTATTTTTACGCTACAGTAGAAATAAAGGAAAAAAGAGAGACAGAATATGGAAACAAATTAATATCAACTGTCTCATTCCCAAATCACAAAGCTGATTATGACGTTTTAAAATAAAATAATAACGGTAGGCATTCCTATATAGTATTTAAACGGGTTTGACAAACCTGGAGGGAATTAAAATTATACAATTTTTCAACAAATAAAGAGATAAATAGCCCAATTGGCTAAATTAAATGGTTTATTTTGCACTTGATACAAATTGGCCGAATTTTGGCCGTAAAGCAAAAACAGTTTGGCCGTAAAGCGTACTTTGCGTCTGGCAACCCTGTTCATCACCACAATCACTGTCGGCCTCGATCATGCTGGCAGCCTAATCGGCTGTAATCTATTGCGAAGTTACCATATTTCTTCCGAATATCAAATAATAATGGAAAAACAAAGTAAACAAAGGCGAAAAAATAAATAAATATCAATAGTAATTAGAAAAAACCATGTACACATATGTTTACAAATATCGTTAAAAAATCGAAAATGACTGGAAAACTCGAAAACAAAGATGGCTACTGCTAGTTTTATTCTCACAGCAACTGGTGTAACAATTTTAACTCCCCAGAACCCAAAAAAGCGATATTTTACCTAAAAGTTAAACTAGATACAAAAATTTTGAAGAAAAATGTTTGGAGCTATATTACTCAAAATTTTTAAATGGAAGGATTATGTTTTTATGCGTTATTTCGAAAGATCTATTCAAATGCTTTCCAAAAATATCAAAACTAGGAAAATCCCCCAAGAAACGACTGAATTGTACATTTTTTTTCGGGGACACATCTGGGTTACAAATATGTAACCGTCGTCGTCTAAGG
Source organism: Ciona savignyi (assembly GCA_000149265.1). NCBI lineage: Eukaryota > Metazoa > Chordata > Ascidiacea > Phlebobranchia > Cionidae > Ciona > Ciona savignyi. Next base: position 504,572 of record CH002619.1, read on the forward strand.
GTTAAAAGAGTTCTTAAGGGCATTCCGAAACATACACAAGACTGGACGCCAGCGTTTTTTCTTGGGATGTGCAATTTTGTAAGAAAGGGTCGTCTCGTAAGCTCGTAAATCTTTAAGGCGTTTGCGCAGACAAAATTGATGGGTTATAAGATATATTTCTTGTTTTTATTTCACTGGGTGTAAAAATGCAGGTACGTTATTACACGGGCAATCGTTATATAACCTCGTACTCACAATCTTAGTCATTGTAGCTATTGTAGTGTTTTTACTGTATTGTATAGGGTTGAGGTCTCATTACTGTTCGGTATGTAAACCCATTACGTCTATGGGTTCTGACAGTTCTTTGCCAAGAAACAAACAGGCCAACGGCTAGTTTCGATCTTAGTGCTTTGCCAATAATGACACAACCAACCGATCATCGCTGGTTCTTGTGCACGACTAGTAGGCTGACGGCAGAACTGACAACGATCTTACACATGGCACTCACCAGCAGAACCAACGTTTATATCGCAATACAAGCTAAGCGACACATAACTGACCCTTACAATACAATTATTATGAATTACGTTTTTTTATTGAAAAATAATCAGTGACAAAAATATAACAATTTAGAGAGTACAGCAGAAACGAAGGTTCGTGTAATACCGAACCTACTCGACAGACATATGGAACAAACAAGACGTTAAATAAACAAAACACGAACATAAAAATAAAGCAGAATTAGATCTTTTATATGAAATTATTTAAATCCCATTATAGTTTAAATATTTTACTATTGTTCTAATTAAGCTTTATTATATTTACAAACAAATTGATTTTCACATGTGTAATTTAACAAAGTAAAAAATAAACCAATTTGCAATAATAAAATTAAAAAAAAAAGAAAACATCACGAAAAAATGACAATAGTTATATACTGCTAAAACGTAATATAAAACAGTGTAGTTAGTAATAGTATCAATGGTTAAAAGAGTATATGAAGATGTGCATATTTAAAATTGATTTATCCATTGGTTAACTAATAAAGTTATATAAATAACAGTTGTTAATAAGGAAAAAAATACATTACTAAAGAACTCTACATTGCCAAATGATGACAATAAATCGCTTTAAATGCAAAACACATTTTTTCTATTAGGAAAAAATAAAAAAAAGGGAATAAAATTTTTTATCTGATTGGACACCGACTACATTCACATTTTAAGTACTTCTTTATCAAATTTCTCTGGCAAATTCAGCTGTCAATTTATTTAACAGTGGAAATCTGGTATTTTAACAGATTTGTTTATCTCCCATTATATAAAAAAAAACAATTTTGGAGACATTGGTTTAGAGGATTTGTCAGTATATAAAAAAAAGACAGGTGTAGTAAAATTTAGAAAACATTAATGTTAATTATCAAACGAAATAAAAAAATAAAACTATGGCGGCTTGTGTCATTGCACTCACTTTTGCAGTGTTGACCTGCGGTTTTTAAAAACAGTGTTTCCGAAGAAAAAAAATCAAAATGGGCAGATCCGAGCCCCCGACCCGGTTGGCGAAAACTGGTTAACTTTTGCCCACATGAGGGCCTCGTTAAGCGATAAAACAGACCGACCATCTTCGAGGTAGAAAGGTGCACCCTGTGTGATGGTTGGGTTATAATAGGGATTAGGGGGTAAAATAACCATCTGACCGATTAGATGGTGAGTATTGCGTTGCCTGTTTTATATTATTCTATCCATCTCAGCAAAACTAGTTTTCACGGTCAGTTTGCCAGAGTTATGTGGGTGCATTCAGTATTTTCTATTCATACAACGGTTAACAAACAATTAGATTTGTTGGTTTGTGCACTAGATTTCCCACTGTAGTACATCCACCCCCTGTGTCATTAAAAAGGCTAGTTCAAAAAAAACCGGCGATTTTTTAAAAACAAATTTAAATATATTGCATTGCAAACTTGTAAGTATTGTAATAATTAGGTTTTAAGAATTTTATGTGTATTAATTAGCCCCACTTCTACATTTTGGAGTCATTTCGTAATCTATCGATTGTCATTTTCCCTTTTTTTATGTTTCTTTAACCCTTTAACTGCCGCTGTCGACTCAAGTCGACAGCGCCGAAAATTGCATAAGTGGAAAAGTATACGGCCGATTTTGATCAGTGAGATGGCGTTGGAGAGCTGAATAATTTCTGCGTTTGCCAATATAAGATGATATATAGGTTTGCATTTAAAATTTTTTAGTTATTTAAGTTTTAAAAAACGTATAAATATATGTGTGGTTTTGGTTGTTTTAATTAGTTTTAATTGCGGTTTAGTCCCCGATTAGTTTTCAACTATTGTCGTCATGGTTCACTTGATTAGTTTGAAAACAATCCATTCGTTTTGCGCTTGTACATTTTGGATTAGGCTATTTTTTGAGCCTATGGAGGGTGAAAACAGATATTCTGTTGAAGAAACTGCCCTTTTGTTGGCTGATAGTGATTCTGGAAGCAGTTGTGCTTCATTTTCAAGTAGTTCTAGCAATAAGGAACCTTTTTGAAGTTGTTTTGCATCAGTTTTGTTTTCCTGTGGCTATGTGTTTGTGTTTCATTGGGCGAAAGTAAAAAAAAAAAATGATTTGCGTATTACGACGTCATCAGTCAAGTTGTGAGGTCATTACAAAAAGAGTAGTACAAAAATGGTCCAAATATAATCATAAATTACTTTTGCTACATACTGTTTTGGTTGTAAATGAGAAAAAAAGATAGTTTTTGTTGATCTAAATAGAAACACATGACGTCATTGCACAATGCATGACGTCATCAAAATTTTACTAATGTAAAACAAAAGAAAATTTATTACTGAACAACTTTTCTGTTGATCATATTATGCTTACTTCAATAGTTTTTTGTACAGAAGCTTCTAACCTAAGGCAACTTAGCCGAAAAATGACCAAAAAAACAGCCGGCAGTTAAAGGGTTAATATAATAAGCCTTTCTTTCTCTCTCTTTGTTTCTTTAATATAATAAGTAACAAAAACGCTGCATCTTTTTCGGAAAATTAAAAATTGAACTTACAGCAATTTGTTTCTGCGATATAGTCGAAACGTGGATGTCGGAATGAGACGGCAAATTCGAGCCGTCTACCACCGTAGCTCCTTTCAGGCAAGTGGAAGATTCCTCGCCAGCTCGACTGCGCATGCGAGCGATGACCTCATTGTCGATGACATCATCACTGGTGGTCACCCAGGCGTGAAGCTCGTCTTGTATAGCGGAAGGGTTGATGGGAAAAGTTGGGTCATTTGAGTGGGTGAGATCACACATGGACCTGGTAAATCGGTTTTTCATTTATTTTTTTATGCAACGATTTTTAATTAAATTCAGCTTTAAAGAATTTATATGTAATAAAACATAATTTTAAAGCATTTCATTATATAGTATATAGTTTTGGAAGTAATTTGCAAAGGTTTCAGACTTTTCTCAATTTTTTTACTTTATAGTGTAAGGTGTTGTTTGAATATTGTATGTTTAAGGAGCAAAGGGTCGCCAGTTTGCTTAGCAGTAGAGCTAAAAGGTGGTGGGGTCAAAACCATTTGTGGCCTTTGGCAAGGCACTTGACAAACCATGTCTGAACCAAGTGGATAATAGAATGATCAAAGCTTTGGTAATGTCTTTATAATATTCAAATACACTGCAATAAAGTATAAAGTTTGGTTAAATAGCTAAGGGAGTCAGTTCCTTGCATATTTCGAAAGGTTGTAGGATGAAAATTGGTCGTAAGCTAGTCTGTTGTGTCTTTTGGCAACACACCAACCTGGACCAAGGGGTTCTAGCAAAACTAAAAAATGTCTTAATTATATACAACACACTGCAAAAGCTCTGACAACCTGTTTGTGGGTAAGAGGTGATCTGAAAATTTCTTGTGTGATATTGCCTCTTGCATGTGTGATATTTGGCTCCCCTTTTCATTACCATTTACAATGAAAATATGAATATTCTATCCTGCCATTAAAGTTTCAGCAACCTGACTGTGGACGAGGTAATCTGACAACTAACCTGCGTGACTACTTAGCTTCATATCTTAGTTTCAGCGTAATGATTTAACCAACACACCAAACTTACTTAGCATGTTGTAGCAATGGCTTCACAATGTCAGTATAATCCCTTCTAATGGCCAAGTGGGCTCCAATGTAGGCCGATATTGTGAGCAACTTTGCCCTCAAGTGTTTGTTGCTTTGTTCTTTCAAAACACAAGAACGGACATAGAAACAACATTCCAAATCCTCGAGTATGTCATCCACTGTCCATGAACTGTTGTTTAGTTTGTCTGTGATAGAAAAAAGTTGGTTAGAATTCGTCCGACCGGTTAGTCTGGTGTTTTAGTGCGACGCCTTTCAGCCGAAGGGTTGCAGGTTCAAAACTAGTCGCTAGCTAGTCGGTTGTGTCCTTAGGCAAGGCACTTAACGGACATTGCCTGATCCCACCGGATTAATAGCTTTCACTTAATTGAAGAAATGTGTATATCATGCACAACACGCTGCAATAGCTCCGGTAACTAGACGGTGGACGCGAGATGATCTGATGATTGCCCATGTGTTAACCCCACTTGGTTTTCCCATTCACGGGGATAAACATGAATATCCTATACTAGAATGGTTTGAAAGTATTGTAATTTAGAATGCATTTGTAAGTTCATGTTTGTGCTGTCAAAAAACTTAATAAACAGTACTTCTACTCAATTCCAATAAAATATAGTTTTAAAACTGCAGAAAATGTATGTGAATTAGAAAATTTCCTTTACGAATGTGTGGTAGTAGTGTACACACTCAAAACAATCGCAAAACTCAATAACTCCAGTGATAGCAACTTCCACATACTTGTCAACAACTGCACAGCCATTTCCAACCCAGTTTTCGGTTGATCACTCAACAGATAACATTGCATGGCACTTGTTGTAGAACCTCTGCTCTCTTCTGCCATCGCCTGGTTGGTGAACTCACTAGCTAAAGGAAGACCTGGTAAAAAAAGGAAAAAATGAATAAAATTGTCAACAATAATAACGGGGCAATGATTGTTTAGAGCAGAATCGACTATTTATTAATTTTTTAACCGAATTTGTTACTTCTTCATGTCGTAACTAGTGATTAGTTATGTCTTAACATAAATTGGATTGCCGTAATAAAATGGAAAAATAATAAAACTGGTTGGCGATACCAGCTTAAACTAAACAGTAACACTGTGCATAATGAAAACACGACCCCTCTAAGTCAATGAAAATAATAAGTTTGGATACAATAGCTGAGTTTGGAAAACGAATAAAATGGAGGACAAAATAGTTTAGAGGATCAGCACAATGTAGTGTATGTTTATTTCCAGTAACGAAGCGGTTATCAGTACACAAGCAATTACAGAAATCCTCTATGTTAGACAGGTAGGTATCAGAGTCATTATCAATTATTGCATAAAAAGTAAGAGATTTTATCACTGTTGAAAGAACGCCTACTGTGCTATCTTAAAAACACACACATCAAAAGCTAGTAGTAAGTAGGTTTTGAAACCTTAACCCTCCGATTTGAGGACCAACACACTACTTAATAATCTATCCAGGATGAGCTGTGGTTCCCTAAAGCATCACCTGCTAACTTATAGATTTCACTTCGCTTGTTTTCGTCTGTGACATCACAGCGTGCACACAATGCATGGAGAGAGCTCCATCGAGTGTCAGGCGTAATTTTAGAGTCGAAAGACTGAAGCAGTTTGATTGCAATGTCATAAAGACCCATTCTGTGATGTCATAATATTAGAGTTAAACTTAAAAAATCACAAAGTTATTGCACTGGTTAAAATATACAAGCTTGACACAGGAAACAAAACAGTATAAAGTTCATCTTTAAAATACCATGCACTTACAGTAAAGATACTAAAGGTATACAAAGTGTTAAGCTATCACTAGAATTTTAAAAATTTTACTGCTGAAATTATTGATTTGAGCAAATCAAAAGGTTTAATTTTAAGTAGATAATGGTGGTGTTTAGGTACAAAGTTCTGTTTATGTACATTACGATGAATTCCAACATTCTGATTAAAGTGACTACAATTAAACTTAATATTTTTTTCTCTCACGAAATGAAATTTTCTTAAATCGAAATGAAATTACAGGGAAGGAACAAAGACAGCCTCTAACATCAAATTATCTGTCTCTAACAAGTACCTACATTACTCAGCAAGATTGGAATTAAAAAAACAAAAGTATACATATAAACTAACCCTAAACCTCATCATGACATTAATGGATAAGGGTTGCTTAAAAAAATTCAAACAGACTCATCCTTTAAGCTTCTATTCTTTAAAAATTAGACTAACAGAATTCATAAAAAATATTATTATTAGTAGATAAAAAACGATTTTTTTACGTTTCACATTTTTGTGCCATCCATCGTGCTGCTACCTTGGCTCCATGGAAATCACCTTTCAAATTACGAGCGAGGCATATGCACACGGCGAGTTTGTTTGCCTGAAATATAGATATTTTTAATTTATTTACAACCACATCTGGTGGATATTAGAGAATACCACTCATTTTTATCTCTCAGTGTTAGACAATGAAAGTTTATATAACATGGTAATTAGTAGATAGGATAGGATATTAAGGTTTATTGCGGTGAATGGAAAAACCAAGGGGGTTAACACACGGGCAATAACCAGATCACCTCGCGCCCATCGTCAGGTTGCCAGAGCTATTGTAGTGAGTTGTGTATAATTCACACTTTTCTTCTATTAAGTAGAACCGATTAATCCGCTAAGATCAGGCAATGTCCTTTAAGTGCCTTGCCCAAGGACACAACTAACTAGCTAGCCAGCAGTTTCAAAATTGCAACGCTTCGGCTGAAAGGCGACACACTAAACCACCAGAATAATCGATCGGACAACTACCAGTTGATTTTCGATCACAATACCTTTGACTTGATGTCTGACATGCTACTAGTACAGCTTACCACCCATACTTACATTGAGTAGATGAAGGTAATGTCTATGCAGTGTATTATTTGAATGGTGATAGTTGCTTAATTGGGTTGAACAAACTATGGTCCAAGTACAACAATTGTCAAAGTACAGCAATATGACTTACTTTAACAAGACAGTCCACGGCAGAATTGGCGTCGTTGTTTGTAAGATAAATAGATGCTGCTTGGAAAGGTTGAGCGTTGTGGTAGTATCGATCGGCTAATTCACTGCAACACTGTGTCACCAGGCTGGAAAAATATTCGAAATGAGTAAAAGAACCATAATATGAACTATGAAATGAAAAATATAAGCACATAAAATAATATAAACTAAAAAATCTTGTTAAGATAATATGAACTCAGATATACTGAAAAAATCCAAGTGTGTAGAATAATATGAACTAAAAAAATCTTGTTAAGATAATATGAACTAAGATATACTGAAAAATCCAAGTGCGTAGAATAATATGAACTAAAAAAATCTTGTTAAGATAATATGAACTCAGATATACTGAAAAATCCAATTGCGTAGAATAATATGTACTAATAAAAATCTGAGCACATACAATGAAAGATATACCTTGATTATAATATTAGATTTTTATTGTTTTGTACTAAAATAGAGAATATGGAACTACAGAAATTAATGTTATTCTTAGAATGTTCGAAATATTTCTCATACTCTGAATTTTCTACTCCTTGTTCAGGGGAAACCCCATTGCAATCTCCGTCTTCTCCAACACTTGGTGGCATACTCCCTTCGTTTGACGATTGCGCAACCACCAAAGCGTCCTGTTGATGATGTCATCAATTATGAAGTCACCACATTTTTTTGATTAGTTTAGTTTGGTATTTTTTTAGTTTATTCGTATTTTTTTAGTTTATTCTTTTTTTGCACCAATATTAAAAAGTGTCAAACGAATCAAATCACGACACAGGAACAGGGAAAGACGGCAAAGCAAACAGTCGTTTAACACGTCATTTAGAAAAAAAAGTATACAATTTAATAATTATAGCGGTCGCAGCCGGCAAACCTAAGCGAAAGAACAATAATAACCAAAAAAAATTTAAGTAAGACCAAAACTATAGAAAGCCCTGAAAAAGAGTGTGTGGTAAAGCGCGACCAGTACTGTGGGTTAAGTTATTACTCCAAATAATATGATGCGCCTGTCCTTAACTCTTTCACTCCCGGCCAAATGCATTAATTTAAACATGCTCTCCCGCAGTGTTTTTTACAATTTTTGGTCATTTTCAAATTAGCACAGTTTTTCTCAAATTTATGCTATGATTTAATATTTAGTATGGTTGGAAAGATAATTTATCCCTCTTTTAAACAAACCGCACACCTAGAATCTACCTCCAATAAATAATATATTATGTAAACTTTAGTGAACACCACTTTTTATGTAAAGAAAATTCTGCTCGACTTTGACAATTTTGAGGTGCACTGACAAACGAAATACTCACTAATTATTGGTATGCCCAAATGATATGAAAATTGGAATGTAGATTGTCTAATAGTTTTTGTACTCAGGAAAATTTGAACTGTATTTGTATCTTCAGTAGTTTTTTTACTATTCCTAATTGAAATTTTCCTTTATTCTAACTATATTATGAAAAATTGAACCAAAACGCATTGAAGTTTTTAGTTTTGTAGAACTAAAATAGTAAAAAGTATAAATAAGAACAGTGAAGGAAGTGTAAAAGGGCATACAAAAGCAAACAAACACAAATACTATATCCAATATTCTTCAAAGCAGGGCACACCGAACTAGCTAGTCTCGCCGCCTTTTTCTTTATCGTGCGCTCAGCAGGCCCAGCTGGATTCATGCTTTGGTGAACACGAAGCATAAACGCCTGCTGCGAAAACGTCACCAACGCTCTCCTTTTTTTCTCAACGGCACGAAATTCACAGAGAATGTAAAGAAAGACTTGCTTGACAAAAAGAGCTTCTCCGCAAGTTAACGCGACTCCTATTGGCTGAGTTAGTCACTTGTAAATTCGTGTAAAATCGATAGAAATAAGAGGCGAAGCCTTGAAAAAGAAAGGCTATCACTCCTCGCATTTTTAATATTTCTCCACGAAAATTACAGAGAATAAAATATAGGGTTTCCTTGATCGAATGAGCCATAGCTGAGGTCTACCATTACGCATTGCGGAGAAATCGTTTTTTAGATTTGCATCCATTTATGTACAGGCGGGATACCATGTTTTCCCACCAACTCGCCATATATGGCGAGTTGGGACGGAAAGAGTTAATTTATTTACCCAGCAACAGTTATATAAAACAATGTTATTTTTAAATAGGAATTGATGTTCACCTGCAATTCATTTTGTGATGTTAAGAACCTAACTGCATCACTTAGCTGCCCAGCCGATATATAATATTTGATCGCATCTTTATTGTTTTCCTCTTCTAAGAAGGCAGCGTATCTAAAAATTTCAATAAATATTGAAAAACAAATTGTTTGTAGGAGTTTGACAGCTAAAGAAATCTACAAATATCCATAAAATCTGTGACAAGGCTAATATGATATACACTCATGTTTTTTATCCAGGTTTATAAAGAAGTCAGTATTAAGAATTCTGCATGTCCATGTTGATGGAGCTATCACAGTGTTTTGCATTTACGTATGATGATTACACTTTTTACATGGCCCATTATAATTTAAAACCTATCACTTTTTAAACTAGCTAGATAACCTTTAGGGAAGAAGAAACTCACTTTTTTGATAGTTCGGCCCAAAAATTTGTGGAAACGGCCGGCGCCAGTGAAATCGCGCGCTCCCATTGGTTAAGCTGAATGAGGATTTCACAATGACGCTTAATGTTGCCGAGTTTTAAGTGCAAGTCGGCAGTACGCAATAGTGACTTCTCGTTTTGACGAAAATTGGCTCCACTTTTGTGTGCCACTGAGTGTTCAATCTCCTGAGCAGTGGACTGGAAAAGGTAAAATAATTTAAAAAGATAAGAATACTTGCTGATCCCGTTCAGAAAGTGAAAGATCATAATAACTTTA
>CH002619.1:530895-560225 GCA_000149265.1 Ciona savignyi
CGGTGCTGCAACAAAAGGATATATGAAAGCGGCAGTACACACATTGATTCAGAAACCAAGTAAAACACATAGAAAAATAATTTAAGTTGGCAAACACACTACTGCATGAAAAAGTTTTACAAAATGTATTATTATTATTTAAATCTATAAGAGCAAAATATTGCTGCAAGTAAAAGTTTTACAGAGAGTGCAAAAATGTGTAATTTCAGAACACAGTTCAATAAGAAAATAATTTGAATTGGTTTTGTTCAGAACTTTGGATAAGCACAATTTTTGAACGATATAAATAAAGGCACTAATATGCCCAATACATTTGGAACTTGCATTCATAAAAATTTAAACACATTGATTGTTTTAAAAAGTTAATTACGTTATATTGTATTTTTGCAATATTCCTAATACAAAAATACAGATTTAATACAAAAGAGGCATTCGTCAACTGTACCATATAAACAATACATGGCATAGAACACATTATCATTTAAAATTCCATAAAATGATTGAATGATAATTTGCATTAAATAAAATGCCAAACTAATTTATCCGACGATAAGCATGTGTTAGCCATTTCATAATAAAAACCCACACATGGAGCATTGCTCATAGACACAACTACACCGAATGGTGGTTAAAACATTAATAAATTGTTGTCAGCAATACCGTTAATCAATTTGTTGTGAACAGAAAAATACTTAAGAATCAGTCAAATCTGAATGTCTCAATTAAACGTGAATATCCCATCGACTAGTGAATTTCATAGCCTCCTTGTATGCTAAATCGAAAACACGCTCGACATCACTCTCGTTGTCAGAGGAAATTGAACAAAATTTTGCTCCGATGCTTCCAGAATACTGTTTTCCCCTCCTATACATCTTATCATTGGATACCTTCTGCTTTTCAGCTCTGGTCATCACAACTAGCACCGGCACACCTGATAGCTTAAGTTGGAATCTTTTCCAGGTGGATTCTACCTCAGTCAGAGATTTTTTAATGTCAGATGCAAAACACAAAATGACAACATCGATCATTAATGATGCAAACAAATAATTCTTCTCAAAGTGGAGGTTTAATTCCTTGTAAGGCTCCCCCTGTTCAGGCATTTACAATTAAAATATATAAATATGTGTTGGAAGTATCAAATAATCAATCAGAGAGGTTAAAGTTTAAAATAAGATACGTAATTACATATGTATCTAAGGGAAATTGATTTGACAAACTTAGAAAAAAAAGGATATTCATGTATTATTTCCATAAACGAAAAAATATGTAAGAGTTATCCTGCAACCTATTGGCTGAAAGGGCGATGCACCAAACTGCCAAGCTTTTTGCCGTTTTAATTGTCATTTTTAATAAACTAATGTGGCATATGGCTAGTCACCTTAATTTTCTTTCTAAATGTGATTCTTTTGTGCAAGTTGCAGAAAGAATGTTTCCCAACTTTTTTAGCACCCAGAATCAAGATTTGTGGCAATTTTTCAGTATTAGGCACCTAAAAAAAGGGTTGTTTAAAAATCTTCTGAGCCAATTTGCTCAAATTTTATCTAAGTTAAGTATTATATGTGTTAATACTTAACATCCCAAGCATTGGACAAAATAGAGTTGCTAAATTTATAACGTGGTGTTGTGATAAAAAAAAAAGTGTCCTTTTTTAGTTCTACCCAGTAATTCATCTTTGATGCAAGACTTACAGGATGTCATTATTATGGAGTTTTTATTTATTTTTTTTAGCTAAAACTGGAAATTGTTAGCTAAAGGGGGTAACATCAAAGCCAGTCAACTAGTTGGTCTGTGCACTTGGGCTACTCACCTAACAAATGTTACCTGGGTCCAGCCCAATGAATTATGATCAGGCCTATAGAAAACTATACCAACATCTTCATCAAATTTAACATACCACAATAGCAGTAGAACCATGGACACAAGGTAAAAAAGAAAGAAATTAAAAAAAAGGTTAGGAAATTGAAATTACATTTTCATACCAGATTCTCATAAACTGGAGCGTCTTGTTGAGGTCTCATTTGGTTGTTCTGTTGAGGTCTCCGTTGATTGTCCTCATACATATAGCTGGGATAAGCACCATGGAATGTGTTGTTTAATGGAGCACCTCTTTGCAAGTGCATTGGAAGTCTCCTGGGCAAAGAACTATAATTCTCATAGATGGGCTCTGCGTAGCCATGTCTGTACCCATTCAAACCTCCATCCACCTCATTCATTGCGATATTGGAAGCATAGATAGAATCCCCTGTTGATGAGGTATGGAAACTTCCGGAATAAAATGGAGTCGACTGCCTGTATAAGTTATCTCTTGAATCAGACATTGCTCGTTGTTCACGGTTTCTATTTGAACTTTGAACAACAGGCCGACCTCTTCTATGGTTTAAAACATGTGAAAAGTTTAAAACATGTCTTTCTTTGGTTTGGTTTGGTGGAGTTAAAATTGGACTTGTAGGAAACGAATATGGGTGTCTATATTCGATGCTGTGGCTTCTCGGGCGCTGGCGATCTGGAAATCCATCCCAACGAGATGAGTTGACAGCAGCTGTATCTTGATCAAATACAACTCTTCTTGGAGGCGAGAAACTGATGTCGCTGTTGCTGTTAAACTGTCCGGAAGGTTGAAACATTTTCTGAAGTGTACAATCCACACACACTGGTGGAAAAGAAATAGCAGGACTAATTGGCATAGTAGGTTGCGAGCGTGTAATTCTTGGATGCATAGAACAATAAAAGTTTGTTCTAGGTGCTTCTTTAACAGGGTAAGAAGAATCAAACAAAACATCTGGTCTTGATACAGCACCTTGTTCACCATCATTTTTTCTTTTAATATGATAAAAAATATCATTTATTTTAAGATCCAAGCTGACCTTTCTACCTCCATTACCATCAAGATCGCAAAATTTCTTCACATTTTGGTTCTCGTTTTGAATGGTAGATTGCGCAGACTGATCTTCAGGACTAGCTTGAATGCCGGCATGGTTGTTTATACTGAAATCACTTGATATGTAAAATTCTTTGGGCTTTGTCACAAAAGCAGCATAATCATCTTCATCATCAATGAATTTCGGTTTGGTTTCATTTTCCAAGGTTGAATGGCTAATAGGCTGAACGGAAACAGAGCATTGTGATGGGTTGTTGTTGGACAGCATTTCCATATTTTGCTTGATCAATTTCGACAGTGGCTCAGTAGCTGTTCGAGTTGACAGTGGGTTTTTAGACAGCAGTGTTATAGCAATTTTCGAAGCCTGTAAGTAATTAAAATAATTTAAAATACAGATCATAATAACTCCTGTTTGTCTATGATGTTGGGAAAGTGCCAAGGTTGCGCCTTGGGCAGGGAATATCACAGAACCAGATCCAACCAAGTGCATTATGTATAAAATAATGTTTAACATAGCATGAAGTAAAAGCTTCAGCAACTGGATCAAAAGCATGATCCCTAAGTTATTAATATTATAAATGACATAATTTCACTAAAATACATCATTCCTTTTTTAAATTTATCTGACCATATCATTGTATTAAAGAAATATTTTTGAGTGGATATCTTATAATCAGAGAAAATAACCTAATCCCCAACACTTTGGGTTATAATAAATAAGTTTAATTATTATTGGCATAACTGTTTTACACATTAAAATACCTCACGGAATGCTTGTTCTTGTGAAAATGGAAAATGAGTTTCAATTAGTTGGACAAACCCTTCAGCACTTGGTCTTTCACTGGGCGTCGCATGCCATGCTTGGGGACAAACTGCTTTTAAGGAGGTAGTCTATAACAAAATCTGTATTTTACATACAGGTAATAGTTTTAGGTTCATGCTTAGCAATACAGTTTTTCAAGCATTACACAATTTTCATAGCTTCACCCAATTGATATGAGATACCGTTATAGGGTTGGTCAAAATCAACTCTTTTAAAGGGGAACTGAAGTCAATTTTAAGAATATCTTAATAAATGGAAAAAAATACGCTGATTTCAAAAATCAAATCAGTTTCTTCCAATATTGTTTTGTTAAAGAGTTATGAGCAAATATGTATTTTATTTTATGTTAGGGGATTTCCCGTATTACGTCACTGACGTTGTTGAGATTTCGTGCCTATATGCATTGTATACAATCATGTGCCAGTTTAGAGGTGAATTAGTAACATAAGCGCCTGCAGAAGCGTTGTATTTTCGTTTTTTTATTAAGACTTAGCATAACACTTGTCATATAGCCTAACTGAACCAATGTACCCGCGTGACAGCTTACCTTAAGCGCGCTCATTCAGGCCTGCACGATCCTGGACCTAAGCTGAATGCTGAGGTATACAGGTCTCGTATTTAAATGACTTTAGAATAATAAGTCTTAGCAATTTATGTCATAAATCATAGAAGTGAAGACAGAACAAGAAAACTAGAACAGGAGGCAGTAAACTGTAACTGCCAGCAATTTATAGAAATAAACCAGCTATCAATCAAAGATCAGACTATGCAGTGGGAACAGCCTATTTCTTTCATGATTGTTGCTTTTCAATATATAGCCATAATCTGCAACGTAGACTAGCAATGTTGTAATCAACCCTTAGGCTACAAACTGAGAGTGTGAGAGATTTGGTATACATATGCATAGAAGTTTTAACAAATTTCTTTTGTTTTCTTCATTTCTAGAGTAAATTTAAGTTAATGTTGTAACACTAAAATGGATGACAGTTTTCAGCATTCTGGCATGGATGAAAGAAGTTTTATTGTACACAATAAAACAACACAAATTTAGTCATGTGCGTTTGAACCAAGGAAAACGTCTGAAAGTATCTTTGAAGATGCAAGCCCCATAGAAGAAAATGTTTATTTAGAAACATTACCTATTGACATGACTTGGTGCCGTTGCAAAAACTGTATTCTTATGGACACACCGCAAGAATGTTTATGCTGCATGAATGTACATGCATTTGTGCACAAAATAATGCCAGACTGGACTTGCATTACTAAAAGCCCTTATTTTTCAATTATTTGCTTGGATAAAGAAGTTCTTGAAGTTGCATTTGATGTACTGGGTTGATCACTATGTTTAAAATCATAATCAAAAAAATTTAAAATTGTTGGAACTGTATTTTTCACCAAGTGGTTTGTTTTCATCATCTTGGCTACTCCATTGGAGTCAAATACAATTTTACTATGATAATCCTTGTCACAAATATGTGCACTACACACTGCGGTTCTTTTTCCAGGTAGTTTAGAACGCTTGCATTGTTGTATCCATTGCTTCAACCGTTTTTTGTCGTTGTGAGGAAATCGATGGAAGAGCACAGGTGGATTGGAATTTCGTGTGCTGTAATAGGAAACAATATACTCCAATCACTCTTTCTTCCTTCTCAGTGGCTTAACTTTAGGCATTTTACAATATCTAATAAAAAGAACTAAATTAGAAATGTGGTATATTCTTATTAACTTATTTGGGTAGTTAAGTAAAGATCTATTATATATATTCTTCACTTACTTATCTGAGTGCTTGCTGTGTACTTATTGTCAGACTACACATCAGCTACTCAACTGTGGATTAACTGGGTTTTTGCAATAAGTGGTATACTCAACCAGTAGGCTAATGCTCAGTTTCAATAACAGCAGACATTAAATGCACCACATACACAACAGCAAAACATTATACAAACAGCCAAGGTAAACCATGAAAGAAATAGGCTTTTCCCACCGCATAGTATAGCCCAGCGGTTCCCAAACTTTTTTTGTTGGCGGCGCCTTTTGAAAACTTATTAAACCTTGCGGCTCCCTCATAAAGCCAAAATTTCCAAACTGCATGTATTGTACTATAGCATGCATTTGGATAACCATTTAAACTCTTTAAAACTATTCACTAAAGGTGACTAAACTACTAAAGTGACGAACAGTCAATTAATGTAAAGCAGTTATTTGACAAACCATTATTCAAAAACAATGCCATGTTAGTGAGCAAATAGTGGCAGATAACACCGAACAATGGATTTTACAAATCAAACGAATGCTGTATGCCAGTGTGTGGGGTTGCACACCAGGCTCAAACATCTCCAACTAACGTTTTACTGGTGTAACACACGTGTACTGTTATTTTTGTAAAAAAACAATAAATGCAGCAACTTTCGAATGCTTTCGCGGCGCCTCTGGCAAAGTCTCGCGGCTCCCCAGGGCGCCGCGGCTCCCCAGGGCGCCGCGGCGCCCAGTTTGGGAACCGCTGGTCTAGCCTTTTCCTAATGGCTGGTTTATTTCTATAAATTGCTGGCAGTTACAGTTTAATGCATTCTGTTATAGTTTTCTTGTTCTGTTTTCACTTTTATTATTTATGATATAAATTGCTAAGACTTATTATTCTAAAGTCATTTAAATACGAGACCTGGATACCTCAGCATTCAGCTTAGGTCCAGTCCAGGACCGTGCAGGCCTTAATGACCGCGCTTAAAGTAAGCTGTCACCATGTACATTGGTTCAGTAAGACTATATGACAAGTGTTATGCTAAGTCTCCATAATAAAAACGAAAATACAAGTTACAACGCTCGTGTAGGCGCTTCTGTTACTAATTCACCTCTAAACTGACACATGATTGTATACAATGCATATAGGCTCGAAATCTCAACAACGCCAGTGACGTAATACGGGAAATCCCCTAACATAAAATAAAATGCATATATGCTCATAACTCTTTAACCAAAAAATATTGGAAGAAACTGATTTGATTTTTAAAATCAGCGTATTTTTTTCCATTTATTAAGATATTCTTAAAATTGACTTCAGTTCCACTTTAAAATACTTTCTTCAGCATACACAACTACTTGCATGTGCATGATGACCTATTCAGAAACAGTGCACAAAATTATTAGATGTAACTATAACTAAATTTAAACTTTTTAACAAATTTATTGGAATCCACTTTATAAAAAATGCTTAAATCGTGCTGAAAACGGTGAGGATAAAGAATTTCACACTTGTTAGGTCATGACCTTTCGACCCTATCTCATAGACCATGTTGCCTCCCTTACTAAGCATCACACAACACAAGCAATTGTACCCGCAACCCAAATATGCATAGAATATTCTGATAAAATACGTTTCTATAACTAATATAGTTTTCCCATACGTCATTCTATAGAGTTTTTTTCCCATTCTATAGAATTTACCTAAATTCTCCTACAGAAAAATATAAACATCATTTTCCCAAGTACACAATATCACAAGTATGTAACCTGTTCAGCAGAAAGGCCTTTCTTAGTGAGAAATGCTTCGTCCAACTTTGGTCTGTTGTTAGCCAACACCGCTTGCTTTATAAATTCATCGTTGATCACGTATTTGTAGGGTTCCTCCCTTACCATAGCCTCCCATAAAATGATGGCTGCACTGTATATATCCACCTGGTAAGAAGTAGCCGTCATTTGTATCAAATAACTACTGATGATAATTTAGAAATAATTTTGGTAAGAGTGGAAGCATGATGACAATAAAGGCGAATTCCCCTAATTGGGCAAAAAATCATCAAAAGTAATTTTTCACGTTGTTACGTTGATCAAGTCGCTGATACAGTAATTTTCTTACCACAATCATGTTAATGCCATTCTAATAGCCAATACTGCAAATCTGACATAGGATAGGGATAGGATAGGATATTCATGTTTACACCCGTGGATGAGAAAACCAAGGGGTTAACACACGGGCGATCATCGGATTACCTTGTGTCCATTCACATGTTCCTTCAATTTAGTAAAACCCATTAATCCGTGGGTTCAGGCAATGTCCGTTAAGTGCCTAGCCCAAGTACACAACTGACTAGCTAGCGACCAATTTCGTAACTGCAACCCTTTGGTTGAAAGGCGACGCACTAAACCACTAGATCAATCTGTTAGACAACATATCAGTAAACACAAAACAAAGTCATATACATATAGCTTTACTTTAGTTAACTACCATACAAAATTAACAGGTATAAATAGCATTTTTACTTCTGGTGAAGGAAGTTCATTGAGGTTGCTTATAAATAGTTCTGGAGCACAATATCTGTTGGAAATGTAGAGACTCTGTTCTTCTCCTCCCTTCAACCTTAGTTCAACTGTGGAACACCTGAATGCCGAACCCAGGTCACTTATCTTTAGATGCATTTCCATTGTAAGCAGTAGATTTTGAGGCTATATTAAAAAATGAATTGTTTACTCTCATTTCTGAATAAGCTTGTTAAACCTACTGGCAAAAAGTTGTGTAATTTTTTAATATAACGTGAGCTTTTTAAACTGTTAGTGTGCACAGTTAGCTTTTAAGTATTATGCTTATGCTACAGTCATATTTAACAAGTTGGCAGTTACTAATATTGGATTCAGTTCTCATAATATGCCTGTAAAACTTTCCTAAAAAGGTTGTTGAGTAAACATCTTGGAAGGAATAAATGTATGTCTAAAACATCAACAGTAATTTACCTTTAAATCACAATGAACTATTGGATGTTTGTTGAATGATTTGGAATGTAAGAACCGCAATGCATCGGCAAACTCTTTCATTAATCTTTAAAAAAAGCAATAGAGAAATTTAGTTCATTTTCCATTTTTTCTAAAGGTTTGAAAAGCAGTCTTAGTGTTCATATGGTGCCCTGCCCATGGACACAACTGCATAGAATAATATTTAATTTAAAAATTACATTAACAGCTTGTCTTATCAATATATATAAGTTACGACCAAATAGCAAAACAGAAATGTACCAAAAAAAATCAATAAATTTTTACCTGTTTTTAAATGATGGTGGCAGTTCAAGTGATGGTTCGTTGTACAAGATGTCATGTAGTGACCCTCCATGCATATATTCCATAAGAATCACTGGATACTGTGCATTACCAGGATTAGACCAGCACCAGCCATGCAGCTGCACAAGAAACGAGTTGGCTGGCACTTGAGAAAGCAAATCAATTTCTGCAGACAAAAAGGAAACAAGACGTTGTTATGTTATGGTCCAAAGTCAGTCAAGTTCATAATTAGAAGATACTCAGTTGTGTTTATAAACAAAGCAGCACATATCATCTTAATCAGGGGTGGGCACACTTTTAAATCAGGGGCCAAAATTATTTTATTCTTAGAATGACGGACCAAGAGATCAAGCCGCTTCTCACATATTGCAAGCGACACACAAAGATACCAGTGACATTATAATTTAGCGGTGACATCTCTATTTGTTTTTGCAACATGTCGATAACATCCAGTGTGCCAAAATAAAAGACCCGGTGGGATTACGTGGTTCTACTAAAAATTAAAGGCATAACTTAATCATATACAATACACTTCAATAGTTTTTGTAATCGGACAATGTAAGTGAACCAATCTGACTATTACCTATGTGAGAACAAACCCTTACATATTTTTGAGGTAAAAGTTGTATGATATGCTTGTTAAATTTAGATACTAAAAATTTGCAGTCCATCTTGAGATAATATTTTATGAATTTACAAAACAATGAATACTTGTTGTGTTTATAAAACAAATGTCTGCCAACAACAGAAAGTCTCATATTGCGACAGCTATGATCAGTATTCGGTGGCGACATTGTATGTGAACCTGTGGGCTGAGAGTTTTACACAAAAATAAACCAAATGAGGTACAGCTAAAAGCATGGTGTTATAATTTATTTGAAGCCATAACTGGCGACTTGCCTATCATGATGCAAACAACCACCAGTAGGTTCTAATGTTGCTTATGGGGTAAGCAACATGGCCAAGGTTTCATATTGGGCCATGTTTGCTTACGGTAGGTCTTGGCGATGTACAAGAATTCAGTCAAGGGTTATCAACCAACTATTTTCTTGGATCGGGGTTTGTGGATAAATTTGGGCTATTTTACCAATGTGCGAGGATACAGTCACATTCATCAGAAGAGTTTAATTAATATACAAGAAAAATTAAATAAAAGGTGGTTTGTAGATAGTCGGGTTTAGTGTTTTAAACAATGTCGATACTTTTTCTAGTTTTATTTAGTTGTATCTAAAGGTTGTTTATAATAAAAGGTTGATATCATCATAATTTAAAACAGCAGTATGGACCGAGAGTTTTATAAAATTAAATCAAAACAAGGTAGCTGGTAGTGTAAAAAGAATGCCGATGCAACTTATGAAATGCCAAAATCCGCCATGAGTTAACACATAACCAGCGTCAAGGGTTTGGTTATGGAGAAAAACAACAGGGCGGAGCGTTTAAACAAGAATATTCTATTTTATATTTCTACTCATTTTCATCTTTAAGTTCTATAATAACCTGTATAAAAATATATTACCTTTGGCTCCTTTTTTATTTACATCATGTGCGAGAGTGAGAACTTTTGCGGCAACTTCTCCAAAAACACCTTCAAACGCTTTATAAGTCGTACCAGAAGCCCCATTTCCGAGTATGCTTGTCGAACCAAGCTCACATTTTAGGCAACTTATATTTATGCTCGGTTTGCATAACATAGGACAAGACATTGTGGCTACATTTTATTTTACATACGATATAATAACCCAAGTAACTTAACACAACACTTCAATGGGAGACTTTTCGTCGCTAGGTGTCTCTCTTCCCGACTTAATCCATGGTTTTGGTAGTTACAGAATTCTTGTTCCATTGTTGTCATTTCTGAGAGAAATTTTCGAAAATGGTTTTTGATTACATTAAGCCTTTGGGCAAGTGTATAAAATTAAAAATAAATTTTCAGTCTGTATTAACTTTTTTTGTGGATTATAGCATAAAACACTGAACTAATTTTAACTTTATGGTTATTGTTGTCAGTTTGTTACACGTTTATTTCTGTTTTATTACTAATATTTCGCTATTCGGGCAATTAAGTGAAAAAGAAATATTTCCCCTCCAAAATATTTCGGGACTTTCCCTGGTGTTCATTGATAAAACACGAGGTTTTGCCATGGAAATCACTACGTTGTTTATTTACAATTGAAAATAAATATATAAATTCCATTTTTGGTCTTTAGTGCAACTTCTACACAAATACGACAGTTTGCTTTAAACAAATATGTCACATTTCGGCTAGCTTACTTGTGTTTTTTTAATAATTAAATAATTGTTAATTTCTTTAATTTTTTTGTGCATTACTGTACATCCTGTTCATTACTTAATGAGTCTTAATAGCTTATTTGATGCATTAACGTCAAACCAGTTAGTATGGGGTTTTTAGTGCGACGCCTTTCAACCGAAAGGCTGCGTGTTTAAAACTGCTCGCTAGCTTACCGTTGTGTCCTTGGGCAAGGCACTTAACCGATATTGCCTTTTATCCGCAGATTTTTCGTCTTTTCCTGATTCTGCGTTTGTAATTTGTTATTTTATGCTACTTTTACTTCAGAATAAACTAAATTGACTTGTCACAACGCTGCATTCTTACCGTGCATGAGTAGAAAGATTTGCGTCGCGTGGTATTCGGTTGTGATCAAATATGCTTTGACATTGTTTGCTATAAAGACAATGCGCAACGATACAAGAGTACGCCGAAATGTGGACTATTATACGTAAAAATCAGACGCTTGACTTAGCCTCAGTGTCATATGTATTTTTGTGGACGCGCTTTCAACTTGCGATGGTTTTTATTATATCGTCCTTTATGCTTGTCCGTCGCCAAGTATGATTATGAAACCGTTTAAACATCTATATCATTGAATGGTAATCGACCAAATCCCGCGCAGCCACTGCGTTAAACATGATTAAGACAGTGCGGTCGTGTTGCCGAATGGTTAAGCAACCGATACACATACCAGTTCTGTACAAAAACGGTTCTGCGGACAACCCCATAATAGGTTCGTAGCTTCTCATAGATAAAAAAAACACCAACACGCCAGAGAGATTGCTTTGATTTGCTGAGTACCTTACACAAGGATACATCCGATTAGCTCGAGGCTGTTTTCATCCCACAAACATTGAGAAGTTATTGCAGAGTGGCTTTGATTTTTTTCTGTTTTATAGGTTAACCGTTAACCCATTACAATATAGGATAATACCGCCATCTTTCTTTTGGCGGCATAAGGCGACGCTGTTAGTATCTGAAAAAACTTGCTTTAGAACGATGAATCATTACTCTACACCAAAGAACGAACAATCATTACTCTACAGCACCACAGCGGAAACACAGCATCATTTTATCGAAATTACAAATTGGGCGTATAACTTATAAAATATTTGATGTTAAATTTACGACAGGTTTGCATTTTAAACATGCCCTGTTTGCGATAAACATTAGTCCTACCCAATATTGTGATAATTTAACATCACTACATTATCACGCAGAGAATGGCTTATTTGCGGAATTAGTGCGGTTGCTTAGAACTTGCCAAGGTGGTGATTTCATGAGAATGCAACGTTAGAAGTATCTTAATTGTCGGCTGTAAACTACGATGGTGCATCCAGTCCGCGAAACTGTTCACAGGGGCACTAAACGGTGTCTATTTTTGTTTTAGAAGCCGCAGTCAAAATCCGTTTGTCAAGTTTTAAAACTAGGAAATTATTACTTCGTTTTGAAGTAGTTTTGCCAATAAACATGTTGGCAAAGCATGTGTGTTATCTAGCCGAAATGTCTTCTATGCATTAGTTGAACATTTTAATAAATAAAACAATGTATAAAATCCAACCAACTTTATAAATGTACAAATATGTAAGCTTATCTATTTGTCTTTGGTAGCTTACTTTTACTGGATCGTCAAACACTTTGAATTTGCATCCAGTCCCATTAATCTACGGCCTTTCTATCGAGAACTTATGCGATGACGAGAACTTACGACACCTAGCTTCGAAAAAAGGCCAATAATTTATATTAAGCTCCACAAAGAAAAAAAAACGTCTTAGTGACAAGACCACTATGGCTTCGAAACTTGGCCATTAAACAAAACTAAAAACAATAAACTATTTACTACGGAAAATAAATATATAATCCTACCGTTCCATTAGATTACTATGGTAAGTGCTCAAAGATTTTACAGTGTATGTTTTAATACGGCATAGATATTGGATCAAGCGTCATTATACACTGCAATTCATATTACAACTCAAGGCGATATCACGAGAAATTGTTGTATAATTAAAACAGTCACATTACATATTTAAATTACAAGTTCAAAACGGTCATGTATGACATTTGTTCACTACTTAAAGCATGATGTATATTATAATGACGTAAGCGTATCATATATAATTATTCAGTGCAATAGGCGTTTAAAGTTCTCGAATGTGCCAACGTTAATTTTGCCGTGCCCTTTATAATTGCGTATGTGATTTGATGTATGTGATGTAAAATGGTTTAGTTATTTACTTTAGTTCGTTTACTGTACAGACAGCAGTGACGCATTTAAGTACTGCAGTATTCTGGATTTCAAGAATGTTTTAAAAAATATAAAATACTGCCAAGTTCGCAATCAATTTACGATTTTCCCCGGCAATTATGATTTGATTGAATGAATGCGGAAAACTCTCGTTTTGTTTAAATCAAGGCAATATCAGGTGCAGACGAATAAATTGCGTAATAGCCGTTGCAGACCCTATTGTTTCGAAAAGTGAAAACGGCTTTTTCGTAAAGGGAAAAAGGGAGATTAGAAGTTGGCCGAATAACTCCTAGATATATACAACACAATCAAGAACCACATATACAGAAACGAACGAGTAAGACGGTAATATGTCGTACATAATAAGGACAGGATAGCTGTAATGCATGTTCTTACGAAATTGATAACTTAGTGCATTGCAGCATGGGTATTATGGGTATTGAACCTCGTTTTAGCAAAGGGTTGCCTAAAGCTTGTTTAAGTGTGTTTATTATCTTATATAAATCATTTCAATAACTTAATCGATCGTTTGAATATTCCAGGCCGGATAAATCATAACTTGTCCTGAATAGGGAGCCTTATACCGTTCAGAAAGAGTTAATTTAGATTTGATCAACTGCAAATAAATTTGAATATTTGTAAAGCTTTGCTTAAAGCAGTTATTGGGTCAGGATAAACAGAAAAACATATGCTTTACAATTAGCAGCAGAAATCTACGTAAATAATTTAGATCTGTAAGCTTTACGAAACCAGGGTTTGGTCAATTTTGTGTCTGCGTACAATAACCGTGAAAGCCCAGCAATTGTCATCTGGTTTGCATGTTTTTGTAGGTAGAATCTGTTTAGAGAAGTATTATAAATTTTACATAAATTATGATTTAATTGTTTTCAAGCTGTGTCAATAACAGATTAAATAAAATTAGCCTCGAGTAAAGTCATACGAACCCGTTCAACCTACAATGTCCGATGCAGTTTATAAATCAAAAATCTTTACTTCGTTAAAAAAATATAAAAGTTAAACTGAATTCGAAATGGCGTTTTCTTCATCTGTAGAAAATTTATTTATGCTGGTTTAGCTTACAACAATGTTAAATTAGGGTATATATACGTATCTAAATACGTAATTGCATATTATTTTTCAAATTTAGCCTTTTTTGTAATGAAGAATACGTAATGCTATATGTAGCCTACATAGATTAAAATTATGTAATCAAACTTTGGGTAATTGGGAAGATTTGTAAATTCGAGGGCGCGATCGCGAAGAACGGGAAATTACTGTCTCTGAGCCGTTAAACAACCCTGTAATTAAACCGGTGTCGCAAGCGTTGCTGAGCTGTCTTCTAAATTTGACGTTCATTCGTCATGAAGTACTACTGTCGGACAGTACTTTTAGACAACTTCGTTGGAAAAGGGTATTATAGTTCAAAAACCAAATTTCTAAAATCTCTTACCTGGCGAAGCAAACAATATCAGTTTAAGCAATGTTGTTTATAATGTATAAGGTGGTTAGTCTTTGTAGCTGAGATTTCAAATAACTAATTGGTAGTCGTTTCTATCAGAAATACTGTAAGTGAAGCCAGATCCGGTAAAATTATGAATTTTAGTTTAAAAATATTGTATTGATTTGACCAGTATTGCTTTTGCCGATTGTTTTATTTATTTATGGCATTTTTAAACATTTACAAAACGTTTCATTTAGAAAAGTTAAAATGATTCTGAAAATCGTGTATTTCGTTCTTGTATTTAAATTCGTTACAGCCCAAGTCATCGTCAACGAAAGAAGTGGTAAGAATTTATTTTTTATTAATTTTATATATTACACAGCTAGACTATGTAAGCCAGTGATTCCCAACCGCGGCTCCCAGCTAGCCTTCTTGCGGCTCTCATTGACCTTTGAAAATCCCCTAAAAATATTAGAATCTGATTCTAATTATAAAAAAATATAATTAGTATTCTAAACTTACCCTTGCTTAGTTTGAAGGCTGGGAAAAGAGTTTTAACTTCATAGTTAAGATTAGAGGCAAAGAAAGTAGTGAAAAGGCTGCTATTGTTACGTCACTGTTTTCTTAAAGCAGTGTGTTTTCATGTTTTCATGAGTGTTTTCATGCGGCTCCATACGTATTCTAAAATTTAAAATTTGGCCCCGACACTAAAAAAGGTTGGGAACCACTGATGTAAGCGATACCATAGCACTTGTGACTATAGCTTTTTTAACAACAATTTTAAAATGTTAATTTGACGGGACACGGATAATATATTGATTAAAAATATTTCTCATTTGAATTTTTTTTATTAACCAAGAAATAAAAAATTGGAATTGTCATAAAATTTTAAATTAGTGAGGGGAAAATTGCATTTTCCTTTCAAAAAAGTTGTAAAACAATTTCCTGTACTCATTGTGCCATATTATACATTGGCGATTATGACGTCACACAATGCGATGTGTTTAGATGACGGGTTATTTCTCATGTACGAATCGAAATTAGATAGGTAGCAATTAGTTAGAACGGTCGGCGTTTTAGACTGTACCCTTCAGCGTGGTTTCCGAGAAAGTAATTAATGAGACTTATTGTCACTTCAATTCTTTCAAAGATCAAACGACTTAAACAAAACAATAATCGTATAACAATAAATTACAACACCAAGAATCGGTAAGCACAGCAGGAGCCATTTGTAGTATAGATAAGCGACAATTTACCTCGACATCACACTTACATACATTTATGCTATCCCAGAAAAATGGCTTATTAATCAAAAGACAGCAATGCATTATTAAATCTTGCACTATTGTACAATGTTTAACACAAAAGTATATTTTTATTGTGTATGTTTGATGATTCAGATAGCTACAAAAAGAACGTTACAGGTATATTACTTAGTAGGAGTTTTTGCCGGATTATTATCCTAATAAAGTTATTATCCTAAAATAAAGTTATTATTTTATAAGTAATCGTTTTACAAATAGTAAAGTATTACTAGGTTATCTTAGTAAATATAGATCGTGAGAAGTCTCATATACATTGTTGTCGGCCTGATTTTGGTCGTTTCACTATTTAGACCGTGTTTATTGAACCCCGGACGGTTGTAGATTCCAAACGAGTCGCTCGCTGGTCGGTTGTGTCCTTGTACAATGCAATTGCGGAGGTCTTTTGAACGCAATGATTTAATGGGTCACATTAAAACAGTAAACGCATCTTAATTATACACAATACACGACAATTGCTCCCCAACCCATTGGCCTTTACATCTGGGGAATTTTTAAATAACATTTATTTACTGGAATAAATTATGAACATGCTACAGTACATAACAAGATTTGTTTCAATAGATTGCGGTGGCGAATTCATAGCCTCCAACGGTTCGATTACCAGTCCGAATTACTCCGTTGGAAAGTATCCACCCAGTACAAGATGCATTTGGACGATTACTGTGCCAAGTGACAAACGTATTGAGGTAAATGATGTTTTTTTAATAGCCATTATTTATTGTTTCAATTTTATTATAATTGTTCGGTTAACGCATTAACCAGACTGATCTTTACAAGTGACAAGTGTACTGTTGTATTCTTATGAAGTACTTTTACCAAGTGGTAAGCTTTCTGGAAAAACGCTGGGTTTTCAACCGAAATATGATGAGTTCAAAACTAGTCGATTGCTAGACGGTTGTTTCATTAGAAATAGGCATTTATATGTAGCCTAAAGCCAGTTGATGAAGGCCCAAGGGGTTGAACAAAGCAAATATCTCTTTTATGTATAACATACTACAAGCGACACGGTAACCTGGCAGTGGGCACGAGGTTCTAAAAATACCAATGTTTCGAAGTCCCTGAGTTTTCCCATTCCGAGGATAAACATAATGACCTGTCATATTTATTAAGTAAATTTTCGTTTTTACAGATTGCATTTCCCGTTATGAACATTGAAATCGGACCGCCTGACTGCGCCTTCGACGGTGTAGAAATATACGACTACAAAGCAAATGGAAGTAAATACGACTTGCCACTTGACTACCAAGATTCTTTGGGCATGACGAAATACTGCGGGAAAGTCCCGTTTCCGGCCGTGATCAGTGCGACAAGCAAAGTGGACGTGATATTTTATTCCGATGAACAGGATGAAGAGAACGGGTTCTTGATGACCTGGAATGCGGTACCGATTCCCGAGGGTAAGAAAATTAATAAATCCTACTTTTTAAAAGATTGAACCTAATGTATTTTAATTGCATTATGGCAACAATTTGGCCTGATAATCTTGGATTCATATTTTGCGTGATTTTATTGCTCCAGATAATCTATAACAACGTATAATAATCTATATCAAATCTATAACAACTCCAGATAATCTATAACACTTTGTGATGAATTTTTATAACTGACTTTGAAGTATAGTTGTAGCATGTATACAGTATATATGTATACATGTATACAGTATATATTTTTTGAAATAAGGTTTTATAATGAAGATGCCAATTGATGGCAATATCAGCGTGTCACGTTAGCACAAAATTATATTTTCCTGGTTATTTAAAAACAACCAACAGCTAATTTACGATTTTTTTTAATATTTGCGAATTTACAAAAAACAGATCAGTTCAACTGCACCTTCGAAGCGAGTTTATGTACTGGGTGGTCAAATTTGGATTCAGGCTACGACGAACTTGACTGGGCGATTAATCAGGGAAAAACTTCGACTGCCGGAACAGGGCCAGACTTTGACCACACACTCAACAATGAAAGTATGTTATTATAAGTTTTTGTAATCCGATTCTCCGTATTTAAATTTTAAAAGATCGTGATAAAAATAATATACCATTTCAAACGTCAGTTTTGATTTATATACATATCCTCCGGGTTTACATGGATTATTCCAGTTGTCTACTGTGCACCATTGCATTATTTTTTAGAATTTTTGTTGTGATATAATTAAGTAGAGTCTATGGCGCAGTATGGCAAAGAAATCTCTGCTATATGTTAATTAGGCAATCAAAATATTCGAAAAAATAATGCCAACCTATCTATAGATGGAAGCTATGTCTACATTGAAGCCTCCGCCCCAGCAAGGCCAAACTACAGAGCTATGCTCAGCACTCCAACTGTGCAGTTCACCGACAAAGTGGCTGCGATGTGCGTCCGATACTGGTAAGTAAAACAAAAATCCCCCGACCTTACAAAGATAGCATAGAAAATCTAAGCTGTACTCGAAGCCAGGCGAGATAAAATTATTAATGTCTGCAAAGATAATGTTAGACTGGGTTGATACCTGAGGGCAATCAGGGGAAATTCAGCATCTGCTGACGTTGATAAGTTTAATTATTTTAGGAGAAACGTTTAGCAAAGGTTTTAAACTCGTTCATTTAATTATTGTTTTTATGACGATAGAGTCATTTCTTTTCTGGATTCTTTGTTTTACTATAACACTCCTCATTTACCACCAGGTACCACATGTTAGGACGTCATGTCGGTACGTTTGCTGTTGCCATTGAATCCAATGGCACCAGTACGATCATGACGTCATACGACGGGTCACAATCGGAGAAATGGATGATGGGCGAACTTGAAGTACCCAAACAAGATCTTCCTTTTAGGGTTAGTATTTTAACATTAAAAAAATAAAGACAAAATATTAAAATTGAAAACACAATTAGATTATCTTTACTGGAATTCGTGGTACCGGTTTCGTTGGCGATATCGCATTGGATGACGTCACAATCGTTGAAGAACCTTGTAATTACGTCGCCGAAACCACGACAGAAGGTAATATTACAAGTTTAAAATGCGTTCAAAACAAAGTAGTGTACGGTACTTATGCAAGCTTATTTCGTCACAGAAATCACGACAACTGAGACAATTATGACAACTACAAGTCAGCCAGGTAATATATTAGTTTAGAAATTCTCCTTGTATGGGTACTCATTATGTAAAGTAACGGGAAAATTTTTAATGTAACCGACAACCTTTTATGGTTGGCAACAACCTGAATGTGCAGAGAAATGCAATATAATTTTTTTCTAAAAAAAGAACGAAACAAATATCTTGTATTTAGTGTTTAGGTATAAATGTCTGAAATTGTAACGTAATTATATTTTCTAGAAACAACAACTACTGGATTAATAGAGCCGCCTATGCCAGGAGTGATTGGTAAGAGAGCAGTTTTTAAATTTTAATATTTCTGAATAGAAATAAATAAGCCCGAATGTGGAAACGAAATTACTGGCTTTAACCACGTATGTTAAAATCATATAGTAATTGATCGATTGTAAGGCTGAATGGTTAACGCGACCTATTCATATAACGCTCCCTATATATAAAAAAGCTTAGTGACAATCCCACCATAGGTGTGAAAACCGCCATGTTTTAAAATCAGATTATCATTCAACGGTGTACCCAACATTGTATCCTTGATTCAAATGTGACGATTCTTGTTTTTAGAATGCTTGAGCAACGAGTACAAATGTGCGTCTGGATTCAGCTGCATCTCGAACGAGTTTATTTGCGACGGAGTGCCAGATTGTCTGGACAGCGACGACGAAGAAAATTGTGATGGTAATTCCCTTCCCAAACATTTATTACAGCTATGTATACCAGTGCTTGTCAATCTTTTTTTGAAAAAGCTTGAACGGCCCAGTCTTCACGACATAATACACTAAAATTGTATTAATATTAATGGGGGGAAAATTAACACCAGTTATGGGAAATATTTAGTACAATCAGGTCAAACGCATAGTTCTGCCAATTTATAATAATACAGTGACACCTGGTCAGACAATAAATTTACTATATTGTTGTATGGTATGTTGTACAACCAAGTACAACCTATTACAGTGGTACAGCCAAAAAAAATTAACACCCGATTAAAAAGAACCGACGCTGACTATTTCACTATGGCAAGACACTTTATGATTGGTTTCTTAATCTGTAAAATTCGTATAAGAAATGCACGTATTAAAAGCGCCTTCTTTGTAGGGTTTGATCTCACTGGGCTACCTCCTATTCTTACGAACGCCAGCAGTACAACGCAAGCTGTTGTGACTACGACAGTTGTAGATATCGTTCCAAGCATTGTCACCACTACGATTGCCGATCTTACAACCCAATCCATTGCCGAGACAATGGCGTCATCAACTACAACACAGATGATGACAACGACTACACAACCTTTTGAGCCTTCGACCACAGAAACAGTGATGTTACCGACCACCCAATCTACAAAGTTATCGACTGAACAAGAAACTATAACTTCCTCGTCTGTACCGAAAATGACGTCATCAACCACTAAACCAATGACGCAATCAACGACGCAACCAATGGCTTCACCAACTAAACCAGTCGAGAGAATTGAAACTACGTCTAGTTTTGTACCAGTCGTAAACGTTACAAAGCGGGCTAATACAACAACAGCACCGATAACCGCTACTTCAGGTAATAACCCAAACTCATTGCAAGTAGTAGATATACAGTAGTTTTTTTCGATAGTATTACAAGATTTGTTTACAAGATTTTTTTTTCACTAGTATAACTGGGTTTTTTATAGTAAGAATTAAGTTGTTAATAGAATTCAATTTGTTGATATTCAGGCTTTACTTTAAAGTAAGAAGTCGCCATTATAATTTGTTGTTATTCAGACTTGCCTTTCCAATGCAATAACCTGCATGCACTGTTGCAAAATATATATATATATATATATTGGCCACAACATGCTATATAATATGTTACACCAACATAACATAAAAAGTGGACACCTGAATTCACAAGTATTTTCCCTTTTCAGCTGCTGCTGGCAGGTGCGCGGATGATTACGTAGCATGTAGTGATGGTGTCTGCATTCCTATTGTGTGGCTTTGTGATGACGTATCTGATTGCAGCGATGGCGAAGATGAAATAGATTGCCCGACTACAGGTAAACCATTAAAAACACAGCAACATAGAATCGGTTTGTTTTTTAGCACAGAAGACATGGAAATAAACTTTCTTTCTTATTTTGACCCTGACTCAGCTAGTTTATTTGAAATGTTCCTATAAAGTGAATTTGATAAAACAATGTTTTTACATTTGTGGAAGACCATTTTACCATTGGTATTTTATTTCTAGAAACTACTACATGGCAAGATTACGGGGAGTATGGAACGACAGATGAGACTGTGACCGACCAGGATCAACAAACTACTGCTGTGACAACAAATCCTCAAATGATACCGACCACTACACCACAGGAAACTACCTCAATGTCACAAACAACAACAACAACGTCACAATTCCCAACAACGACACCAGTCACCACTACGTCATCAGCAACTACTACGATGCGCGCAGTAAATGTTAGACCAGATACCACCACAACTGCACCAGCTCCGACAACTACGACGCAACAACCGACAACTACTACACCACAATCGACAACTACTACACAACAACCGATAACTACTACAACACAATCGACAACCACTACGCAACAACTTACAACTACTACACAAGAGCCGACAACTACTACACAACAACCGATAACTACTACAACACAACCTACAACTACTACAACACAACCAACAACTACTACACCACAACCGACAACTACAACACAACCCACAACTACTACACCACAATTGACAACTACAACACAACCCACAATTACTACACCACAACCAGAAACGACTACAACACAAGCCGCCATTGTAATTTCAAAGGAAACTGCAACAACCCGCAATATTGAAACGGAATCGACCACACAGAAAACAACAACACCAGTGCAGGCGACAACGACCACAATCGCACTTATAACCGAGGACCCGAAGGACAAGAATACCAACAATAGATTTACACCAAGACCCGAAGTCCAAATGACACCTCAAGTCAATATTTCGGTTATACTTGAAACTGAAGGGCCGTCCACCGGC
The DNA here is from genome assembly GCA_000149265.1 of Ciona savignyi. Classification (NCBI taxonomy): domain Eukaryota; kingdom Metazoa; phylum Chordata; class Ascidiacea; order Phlebobranchia; family Cionidae; genus Ciona; species Ciona savignyi. Next base: position 553,066 of record CH002619.1, read on the forward strand.
AAACGTGGCAGTGCAACATCAGTACAGTCACATTGTACTGTTGTATTTTTCAGTGCTTTCCTTAGTTTGCTTGCAACTGTATTTTTATGCGATTGTAGGTGATCGAAAACCATATATACTTTAATGTTTTTTTTACATAAAAGTGGAATTAAAGTTGGTCAAGATTTTCTAAATACGAAATCTAATCGGCTTTAAATTCCAACTATCAATAGACCTCTATTTAAACACGCAGTCTATAGGCCACACCATGGCAGTGGAGTTGCGCATGTTTACATAAAGATATATATCGCAGCGTTTATGACAATTAAGAGATAGAAACGCTTTATGCTTTTATTATGTTCTGTACATTTATGCCGTACGTACAATACAATTTGATTACTATTAAACGTTTGGTAAACTGTATACGAGTAAAGGTTGTGAGCAGTAGACTAACATGAGGCATTGTGCACCAGGGCCAACTATATATATACTCCATTAGAATTGGTGTAGTATAAATATAGTCGAGAAATTAAAAACCTTTAGGCCACACGGTGTATAAGCTGTCGTTTTAGTCAATGTATCACCATTAGAGTAAACTCTATCAACATTTTTTTATATTTCGTTGACAAATAATCAACTTATGAGTGGTGCTGTGGGGCCAGGGGTTTTTCACGAATCTTATTGGCCGGAACCAAGTCCCAGGGTCCGCTGCCGTCTATAGCTTGTACATAAATCTTCGTCCAGACTTCATCTGTACCCACATAAAGTGGAGCTAAACTAGACTGGCAGCGGAACCTCCACTAAATAGAACAACGGGAAAACTCCACTTGTAGATAGGGGAAGAGTGGGTAAAATGGGCCCTTTAGTTGCAAATAGGATTTTTTACTGATATAAAGCCTGCTGGACTTAAGTTTTTCATGTGGTGTCACCTAATACCAAAATCTTCACACATAACATGTTAACTTTCTAATAATTTTTGTTAAATATATTTTATCAACAAAGAAAAATATTTCGTTAGTGGCCCATTTTAGACAAGGGTGTAGTCTAAAATGGGCCCCGGCCCGTTTTCGATATTAACATTTCGCTAGATAACAGTATCAATATTTGCTTCCCATATAAACAATGTTATTTCTTTTCTTTTTATGATGTAGTTTTTTTTTTTAATTTAACACTTTGGATTACATCAATTACTTTTTATTTAATACCCAGCTACTAGTATAATAATGCAATAACTCCTTGCTACTTTAGTGGAAGCATAACTATCAATTCATGTTATTAATAGCATTTAGAAAACCCGTTTATAGTTTATTGTGAAACACATAATATGACTGTTAGTGCTAAGTCTATCCCTTAAGTACTGTTAATGCTAAGTCTAGCCCCGTTAATTACCAAATGAACACAGGGGGCCCATATTAGACAGGTGCCAACATACGACTTAAAATCTCTATAAAAAATTCTTAAAAAAAGAAGTTTTATTACTACCAGTAAAAGTAGGTCTAGTCTATATAGTTCTATTTAACTACAGTAAAAGTTATTTTAATATTTTGATCTTTTCTATTATATATTAGCAGAAAACAAAAATTGCAAATTTAGATTCAGACCTTCTCAAACCGAAATAACTTCAGAGAAACATTGAGTTTGGTGATTTCACGCTCAAACTTTCGGTTTGGAGATTCCATAATTTGATATACTGACACTGGTTCTTGCAGCAAATTTTATTCTTCAAAATATATCGAAAATTGGAGGGGGCCCATTTTACCCACGTGGCCCATTTTACCCACTTTTCCCCTATATTCTTTATTAAGTTCTATATGTGTCTGTGTGTGTAATTGCACAACGCTTTATAAAGCATATAATGACTTAGATGAAAAACAACTGCTTTAGGTGCCAATGACGTCATGAGGTGATAAGTGTCAATGACGTCATAAGGTAATGACAGAACGAACACAGTTGGCGTCGATTAAATGAAAGAAATGCAGTTTTTGCAAATATAATGTCAAAACTGCTACAGTGCTTTGTGTAAATGAAGTTACAAAAAAAATTACGAACGCAATACTTAAGAATTGCGCTTATCGTCGCCTGATGGCAAACATTTCATTTCTGACGCAAATACATAGCCCTTTCCTTCAGTAGTTATAAAGCGTGGTTACAATGTAGATTTCATTTACCAGCCTTATTTAAAGACAAACTGTAGTTTTATTGTCATAAAGAAATGCATTTCAGTCCTTTTAAAACGTTTAATTTAGATTTTTTGAATTTCCATGTGTAGCCTACTAACAATAATCGCAATACGTGACGCGCGATTATCGATACTTTTTTATCGTTGCACTGTTAACTGACTGTAAATAACTTTAAGTATTGTTGCAGCCCTACTGTTAACTGACTGTGAATAACTTTAAGTATTGTTGCAGCCCTACTGTTAACTGACTGTGAATAACTTTAAGTATTGTTGCAGCCCTACTGTTAACTGACTGTGAATAACTTAAAGTATCTTTGCAGTCCTCTTGTTAACTAACTATATATAAACGGTTTATAACTTTAAATGAATATATATACTGCTTGAAATCAGTTTATATTTGGCATAGTTTAAAGTCCGACCGCATAGCTTCGTGAATTAGTGTGTGGCATTTAGCCGACAGGTTGTAGGTTTGAAACTGGTCACTAGCTAGTCGGCTATGTCCTTGGGCACATAGCAAAATTGCTTAAACCGAGCGGATTAATAGGTTGTAATAAATTAAAGGACGTGTGAACTATGCACAACACACAGCAATAGCTCCGGTAACGTGACGTTGGCGAGAGTTGTGATCTGACGAAAACAATAAACAACTAGGTTTTTCTATTCACGGGGATAAACATGAATATCCTATATTTTTATCATCGGTACATCGACTATAAGTGGAATTTTAATTTTCATTTTTTGACGTAAGTGCAGATAAGCAAGCAGGTGTATCTTTATCTTTATACGAATCTTTATTGAACTGGTAAAATAAAAGGTATAATGGGAACGCTAGCAACTAATTTTTAAAGTAAATCCAAGGATTTACCTAAAATAAATTAAGCCCGTTTTAAGTTGGTTATTATATCATAGTCACAAATATGACATATACGAAGGCATTGGGCAAAAGGAATTTCCATATGCATTCTTTTTAGATAAAGGGTGCAGAGAAAATCGGAAGAAATTATATAAATTAAATTATGTGGATAATAAATCTTAACTCGCTAACAATATTGGATGATATGATATGTAGTTCATTTAAGAAATACCTAGATACACTGTAACTGGGACAGGCTTGTGGAAACAATAATGTTAATAAATAACGGACAAGTTCATGCAGTGAATTGATACAACTCATGCTTAAACCAATTTTGTAAGATTTTAATGAGCAAAAATACAAGAAATGCAAGGTATAAAAGAAAAATTTGCCTAACTACAAGTATATTTAATGGTGCAGATTGTATTGATTACCATAACACGAATTCGGTAAAGTTAAGCAAATATTGCTAACACACTAAACGACTTGACCCGAAGTTACCCCCATCACCCCCACCGCATGACGGGGGCGGTGGGTTGTTATCATTGCTCCAGCCGAGAATGTTGGTTTTGGTAGCGCAGGTGGCACGCTCCGATGCAAGCTTCTGTTCCTGGGTTTAAAATTGCAGTGTTGCCATATATTAAAATTGCAGTGTAGCTATATTTAAAATTATTGTAAGAATTAGGAAAATTGTAAAATTGCAACCAAATTTTCTTTCTACAGTAGACTGCAGACAATATAAACTATGAAGTGTCGGCATAGCACTGATACAGTGCTTTCTCTAACTGATACAGTGATACTGCAGTGATACTGTATTTTTTATTACTGAGCTTAATAGTAATTGTTGAACCTCTTGTGCATGATTTAGAATTACTGGGTAAACATTTTGGGTGCAAAGTGTGTGTTGAACAGGAGAGATTTGACTTTTAAATTAAACCAGTTTTTAAAAGTGGAACAAAACAGGAACAAATAGACATAGTTGATAGGATAGGATAATAGGATATTCATGTTTATCCCCGTGAATGGGAAAACCAAGGGGGTTAACACACGGGCGATCGTCAGATCACCTTGCACCCATCGTCGGGTCACCGAAGCTATTGCAGTGTGTTGTATATGATTCACACGTTCCTTTAATTTGGTAGAACCCATTAATCCGCTCGGTTCAGGCAAAGTCTGTTAAGTGCTTTGCCCAAGGACACAACCTAGGGGTTAGTTAGGGGTTAGTTTCGAACCTTAATCTTTCGGTTGAAAGGTGTTACACTAAACCACCAGACTGACCGGTCGGGCAATAGGGGTTTAGGGGCCTAGGGGATCATTGAGTAGTCACTAAAGTGGACTATAATCGCTTACACAGATTTAAGTTGTGTAATCGGTGCAAAGGCTTGTTGAATTTTAAGTGAATAAAAACTCAATTAAGGAATAAACCCAAAAAAGCTGTGTGGTATAAGAGAATTGGTTTGACAGCCATACTGGCAATACCTATATGTACTAAATAATTAATTTGAATTGAGACGTGTTCACTGTCGTTTTGCCCTCTTTTTCCTGTTTTTAATTTTTTTTTGTACAAAGGTCCAGTTGTGTGTTTTTATCGTAGAAGCATAAAACAAACTAAACAAACAGAATATGTGGATGGAATACTTATTAGACAAAAATTTAGTTTTTGATAACCCTTAAACAACGTCATTTCGAAAGGTTTCTCAATATGATAAAAATTATTATTATAACTTTTTTTACTAAGAATATCAGTAAAATCTTTTCTTACCTCCTTAAATTTATCATTATCTTCATTAATCTCGGCCAACAAGGATTCACTTATTATTTCATCCCCGCACTGTACAGGCGTGATGCTGTCAGTTTTCATATACATTAACATATATGGAGTGTCCACCGCGTATCTCCCTGTCAGGTTCTTAATGCTGCTGAACGGGGCGAACGAGACGTGGCTGTCGTTGAAAAGAAACCACCGATTCGAATCGCCGCTTAGTTTATTTCCGTAACAGTAGTAGTGGCCGCTTTCAGCAGAAGTACCGGAATGGACGACAACAGCCCACAGTTTGTATTTGATATAAGTCTCAACGTCGTTTTCTGTTGAAACGTGAGAGGCTTAGTCGGGAATGCACTAAAATGCGTAGTTTGGTACAAATATGGAACTACTAAACTGCTATTCGTTATTTGTGGGAGGATGACTGACAAGTGCAGTGTAAGGTAACAGTGAGTACATAAATTACTTTTTTTATGACATATATTTTTTCATAACCCTTTGGCTAGCTGTAGACCACCACGCTTTGGCTTAGCTTTTTTTCACAAAAAGAGTTGTGATTGAAACCAGCTGCTCAATAGTTGCCTGTGTCCTACTGTAGGACACTTGCAAAACATTTATCACAAACTTCTTAATAACCACTAGTTTAAATAAAACAATGTCTCTGTCATATACAACACTACAAATAACCTCTAAAATAAGCTTGTATTTTGTGGCCTTTTAACGACCCTTGTATTTTCTCACATTAGGGTTAAAAAAAACTATTCTATCTAGCTCAGTTTAGTAGCAATGTTGGGCTCGTCATTAGGACCGTTTTTTTTTTATATATTAAGCAATATATGAATCAACCATTCGGGCACAACATTACTATTTTATCCTTATTACTAAGAGCAATAAGACAAACAATTGGGAAGAGTTCATAAAATTAATTAAAACAAATTAATAATTAGTACCACTAACCAGCTGTGACAGGAATTTCAACTTCTTGAGGTATATTCACATGATCCATTACTTTTGTCCTCCGTTGCAATTTCGTATTGTAAGTGAACCTCATAAGGGTAATCATTAAGTACATTGGAAGATCGGTCAGAAGCGTCTTCTTTTGAGCTTTCTGAAAAAAACATTGTGATAAGCATGTGAAATTCTTTTTTTGTACAATAAGGTTGTGGCTATTCTCCTTATAGAAGAGAGAGTTTAAATTATCCTAATTTGAGGCCTACATTACTGGTCTTGCTGTGTGATTGTAGACCCAACTGAAGTAATGTATTGTAAGTAGGCATATGATATGATATTCATGTTTATCCCCGTGAATGGGAAAACCACACACGGCCAATCTTCAGATCATCTCGCGCCCACAGTCGGGTTACCTTAGCTATTGCATTGTGCTGTATAATTGAGACATTCCGTCAATTTGGTAGAACCCATTAATCCGCTGGGTTCAGGCAATGTTCACAATTTTGTTTTATATTACCCTCTTCCAAAAAAAGTTTACCCTTAATTCGTTGCAATTAGTGCAGCTGTATTTGTTACTTCCGTCCAAAGTCTCATCGAGTAGATTCTCATTGATGAGATCCTCTAGATCATAAGTCCTCCGTATGTCCATTTCTTCTTCCTCAAAATCTTCCTCAACCTAGATGTGTTAAAACTCTCCTTAAATTGAAAACATGGCTGATTCGTTTTTTTGGGGGGGGGAAAAGGAATTTCGAAAATAATGAGGGTTAAAACGGAAAATATTGGAATTTTTGGGGATTACAACTATACTTAATAAAAAAATGTATTAATTCTAAGGGAGGGGTTGGTTTAAACTTGTAAAGGTTCTTGTTTTATCCAAAAATAAGATCTTAAACAAGACTTGAATGGTCCAAATAGGCACAATAATAAAGTGGTAATATTGGATTTATTGTGTTAGGAAATTTAAGATTTCCTTAATTTTGATTGATATAATATGGCATTATTTAAGCATACAGTAAAATTTTATTACTATGCACCTCGCTACTATACCACTTTTACAGAACAGTAGAGAATACTGTCGCCGTTTTACACACCCTCTTTACTATACCATAATGATTACTTTATCATAATATTCGCTTAAATACCTGAACTGCTTGACCTTGAAAAACAGTCGTCTCATTCCCTTCCACAAATGCAGACGCCCCCCGTTCTGTATCCATTGGTACATTTTCTGAAATAGGTAACAACTTGTAAAAACATTGCTACTTTGAATGTATAATAGATGTTTAAGCCTGATTTACATGAAAAAGGGCAATTACTACAATGACATCTAATAGAATGACCACAAATAGTTTTTGGGTCTAGTGTTTGCTGTTTAATACATTTATTGAGATGGTAGAACACAATCATGAATCCAATAAAGGCAATGTACTTAATTG
>CH002619.1:561240-576318 GCA_000149265.1 Ciona savignyi
AATGTAATCTATATAACTGGGATATTATTTTAGTTTTGTAGGATACATTTATCAACTAAATCCAGGCAATATTTATTAAGTACCATGCCCCATGACATAACCGACTAGCTCGTGATCAGTTTCAATCCTACAACCTATTGTCTGAATGGTGATGTAGCTGGATAAAAATGTGTGCAAACAGCTTGATTGATCACTGTTGTTTTTCCCGAATGTTTGTTGGATTAAAGCGAGCTACTGGTGAATGGGTTGTAGCCATGGGTTTAACACTTGGCGGACATTTCAGTGGGTTAAACTAAAATAGCAACTCAAATCTGTACAACACACTGTAATTTAACCCGACGGTGGGTGCAAGGTGATCTGACGATTGCCCGTGTGTTCACCCCCTTGGTTTCCCATTCCCGGGGATACACATGAATATCCTATCCAATAGCTCTCTCAACCCAGACCCACAGTAAGTACCCTTAACATCAATATACAATACTACACTAAGAATTAAATTCAAACAGTGTTTCACCTATAATACAGTACATTTAGATAGTGGTGTATTTTCCATCAAGATAAGCTATGTATTCAAACATTGAAGACTTAATAATACCTTCAAAATGCTCTTTGTATTCACTGCTTAAAACGTCAATCAAATGTTTCACATATTCTGAACAATCCTGGAAAAATTTATTTTTGTTCTTAAGTTCTTTTTTTCATGCTCAAAAAATGTTACTATTAATGCTAATAAATTTGGCAGGAGCCAATAAAAGTCTCAAAATTATCATAGCAATTTATTGAGTATCGCAAAATTGATATTACACTAACATTGGAATTAATGTACACTAAAACCTTGTTGATAAACTATTCAGAAATTTGATGTTGCCTAAAAGTTAATGGCACATAAAACCTTTTATTGCATCACACATTAAGGTTACTGCAGGTCATATATACGATGCAAACAAATATTATGGCATGATGCAATCATCGTAAATAACCATCAAGTTTATGATAAGTGCATATATACCGGGGACTTAGTACCAATTTATTGACAATAAACATTATAAGCGTTATTGAAAATAAGGTGTTTACTTGGCTTGCTAAACCTTAATGAGTAACAAAGGTATGAAAACATAAACTAGGATTTTATATTTCGGTTTAAAAAATAACACATCATTATAATACATTATAATACTTTCAGTTTGCTGGAGCCCATGCTTATGTTATTTAAACATTACTGCAATAAATTTACCTATCTTTACAGAATAGAAACTACCGTGAAGTACCTTGCTCAGAGATGTAACTTAAAGCATAACCAGGCAACTGGTAGAAATATTAACCGTGAGGCAAGTTTTTTTACTGCCATATAGCCATCATTTCATGTGCAAATAACTTTATCCTTTCAACTTAACGGGGAAAAGTGCAATGAAAGTGTTATCAATGGATAAGGAAAAATGGTTAGTTAAGCTAAAAACATAAATTTTTAAAGCTAATCTGTTGTGCACCCAGGCAACTGATAGAAATATTAACCATGAGTCATGTTTTTAACGACTGTTCTATAGCCATCATTTCATGTGCAAATAACTTTATCCTTTTAACTTCATGGGAAAAAATGTAAAAAAAGTGTTATCAATGGATAAAGAAAAATGGTTAGTTAAGTTAAAGAACGTCAAATTTTTAAAGCGAGACCTACCTGTTGTGCGCCAGAGGTGAACCACGCTGGTGTTGAACAGCCAACCATATCCACTGGTCTGTAAGCCTCGCGCTTGGTTTTAAGGAGAAACGCGAAAGTTCTTTCCAAGGATTTTGAAACTGATTTTAAGGGGAATTGCCGTACATCGATTAACATCAAACGTCGAAATCTGGCAATTCAAGTTAAAATCCGATGTTTGTTGGACTTTGAAATTGATGTTAAAATTTGTATGCCAGAAAAATAACCATTTTATAAGTTGAGACTGCCATAAATATAGAATATAATAGAAAGGTCATAGATAGGCCAGAAGGAAATACAGAAAGAAAAAAAAAACTAGTGAATCCAATTTAAATTTTAGAATAAAAAAATGTTTGCTTTTTCTGTCAACAATTGATTGTATAGTATTACCAAAAAAATACGCGAGTGGTCAGCTGAATTTAAAACTTCAGTCTCATTTTGTTACTTTAAACATAATGAGATATTTAAATTAAATTTTAAAAGCAGGACACACAGACTGCTATAAGACAGACTTTGTGTCTTATAGTAAACCATTAAAACCATCATAACTGACTTTTGTCCACAACCGACAAGGTATTGGCTGGTTTCAATTAAACCATCTTGCAGAAGGTCATAAGTTCACTTGGCAAATTGCAGAAAAGATAAAAGTTTGGCAAATTGCAGAAAAGATAAAAGTTTAACAAATTGCAGAAAAGATAAAAGTTTGGCAAATTGCAGAAAAGTTAAAAGTTTGGCAAATTGCAGAAAAGATAAAAGTTTCGCAAATTGCAGAAAAGATAAAAGTTTCGAAAATTGCAGAAAAGATAAAAGTTTGGCAAATTGCAGAAAAGATAAAAGTTTAGCAAATTGCAGAAAAGTTAAAAGTTTGTCAAATTGCAGAAAAGTTAAAAGTTTGTCAAATTGCAGAAAAAAATAAAGTTTCGAAAATTGCAGAAAAGATAAAAGTTTGGCAAATTGCAGAAAAGATAAAAGTTTGGCAAATTGCAGAAAAGATAAAAGTTTGGCAAATTGCAGAAAAGATAAAAATTTGTCAAATTGCAGAAAAGATAAAAACTCACTCCTCAGCCATGAAAAGTGCTTGAATGATGCTGTTCATGTAGCATGTGTTGCCCATGTTGACCAATCCTGCCATGTCCGTCTCAGTGGATCTTGCCGCTTGGAAAGCATAGAATTTTAAAGGTATCGCGTCGGACGCCCATTTGGGGACATTTAAAGCAGCCGTTATTTCTTCGTCGTTGGGTTTTGGGTGTTTCTGCAAGTGTGTGGAAAGACTGTAAAGCTGGGGTTCTTAACCTTTTTTTGTCTCGTTTACCCCTTTCCGAATGAAAAAAGTATAATTTATCTTCTTGGTGGCCCTTTGTCAAGAAAAGTAAAGCAAATCTTTTCGTTTTTTTTTACCAGGGCACATATCAAAATAGTTTTTTTTAGTTATCAAAACTACAGTAAACACACAAGAATGTAAACTGAATTGAAGTTTGCTTTAGCTTATAATTTAGTAAATTTACCCCTTCAATCGGTAAAATTTACCCCCCAGAACCCCTGCTGTAAAGTCTGAAAAGCATTGGCATTTTTTTATACGTGTTAACGGTGCTGTACCTTGTGATTAGACAACCAAAATATGTTCACAAAACAATTTATACAACCAAAAATGTTCTTTATACACAAAAGAAATGTTAACAGAGCAAACTTAAGCTTAACTATCTATATTTTCGCATTTTTAAAAGATCTTTTAAATAATACAATACATTTATTATGGCCTTGATAATAGACTGTACACAGTTCTACACAAATATAGATTTAATGCATTCTTATATTTACTAACACTGATAGCTTGAATGATGGGGTCATAGAGTTCAGGAAATCCAGTGTGCAAGTGCATCATACAGTAGCAGAGGTTGGCTATCTGTTTTATGTACATGTCGTTCACTTTCGGGAGCTTTTCATTCTCCAGAAGTTGCAAGATCTGGAACAAAGCATATTTTACAAAGCAGCTGAAAGAAGTTGCATACGTTGGTGGGATAAGATATTCACATTTATTTGCATAGATTGGAAAAGGCAAGAGCATTTTAATTCGGGCAATGAACTACCTGAAACCCATTCTTGAAAGCTATTGTAGTGTTTTGTATGTGTATATCAAGATGTTTCTCATATTCAGCAAGGAAAAGGGTGAAGTCCAATAAGTACATTGCCAAAGACAAAATGGACTAGCCAGTGGCTGGTTTGTTTTACATATATGGTTTACCCCAGCACTCTAACCAACTGAGCTACTCGGCCGGTCATGATCAGGAAAGCAGAAATTTCCCGACCAAGATACCATGAAGCATTGGTAAAGTCAATAGCTGAAAACTTTCCACAACCACCAAACTTTGTGGTATGTGGCCAAAAAGGCTTTCAATAAACTTACTTGTTTTATTGGTTTCAAACCGATCATTGACAATGGTGGTAATTACAATTACATATATAGTAACCTGTTAGTAGGTGTGAAAGTTGTAACAACTGCCCACATATAACACTTATCTATTTATGCTACAAAATTTCTTTTAAAAAGGTAAAAAGTTCATACTATTCACATACACATGTGTTTAACATATAAACATATCTGTGTTGTATGAATAGATAATGTCAGTTGGCGGTAATGACTAGACATATCCCTGGGCATTTAAAGACAGTTGGCTCAAACTAAAAAAAACACAGTTTTTTTATTAAAATATTTTAATTCTATTTAGCTCTACTATCATGTGCATTTTATTCCATTAAATTAATGCAAAGCGAAAGTGACAATAATAATGAAAATGTTTTTACCATATTTTATTTTGTCTGAAATTTGGTTCAAGCAAAATGCAACAAGCTTCTTGCAATTATTATTTATATGTTTCTTGGTTAAATGTTTAGATAAGTTTGGGATAGCAACATGAACAAAATCTACCAATTTCATTCACCCCTCTTTGCCTTGGAAATATATCTTTTACCAGATTAGGAAACAATGGGTTAAATAATTTTGTTTAAAATGAACCAGCATTAAATAAGGAACACATTACACTTTGTACGGTAATGTGGATATGGGTATAATACAGTCTGTCTATTTCCCATGTTATGTCTGTCGTCGTGATACTAAGTAATAATGTAATTTTAAATAAAAATGACTAAGTTTTTGTGTGTGTTATTGTGTAAGAAAAACAGTAACTGATATTGGGTTGTTACTAAGAACGGGATCTCAGAAAAGGAACTGATATTTTATTCTTTATCGATTGCTATGCAAATATTTGTAAGATGAAGACAAAAAATCTGTTATATTGGATTTTGCTCATTTTTTGATGCTCGTTGTTAACCTTTGCACTACTGAAAATTAAACATGCTTTTGGAATTGGAGATATTACTTTAATTTTGTTTAACCAGAAAGTTTGTCCTTTGCTGTGTTAACACATGTAAAGAACACTAAAAAATACACAGCCTATAAAACTAGTATTGATTCTCATATTTATTCAAGGGAATAAGGAAAATGTAGGTGTCATTCTCAGTAACAAGATAGATCTCTCGCCACCCTTGGGTTATCAAAGCTGTTGCAGTGTAACCTTGTTAGAGTTTTTGGGGTCTTGTATTTTAAGATTATCTGGTGGTATATTTTTTTTATTAACGGTCTTCATGTTTGTAGAGATATTTTCATAGTGCATGCATTCAAATATAATTGTGTTTATTTTTCTGTCTACTTCTACCTATACTGTTTAGCATAGAATATTTTAGTCAAAACAATAAGGTTATATAAGGGCAAATTAACATTTATTTTCCATTAACTATAAATATTTCATTAAAATGTGATGATGCACAGTTTTGTTAAATATCGTAAAAAGTTACTTATATAAAACATTACATTTTTATACACAGCACTTACCCGCGGTATGTGTGGCGCGACTATATGAAATGCTTCTGGGGAGGCCTGGTAGCTCATTAGCATATGAAACAGTACAGTGACTGCTGATTGCCGCTCAAATGGAATTGTAATGCATATCACGACCTGAAAGATATTTAATGTCAATTGACAAGACTTAACTTTTGAACATTACATCGTTGAGCAGAACTATTTATACCAAAAATGTGTCTGGTCCAATAGCTTAGTGGGTCAGTGGGTCTCCTTTCAGCCGAAGGTTTGCAGGTTCTAAACTGGGCTCTTGCTAGTTATTAGTATCCATCATAAAAGCAATCAGAAGACATTGCCTGAACCCAGTGGATTAAAGGGTTTTAGCAAAACTTATATATCAATTTTATACAACACACTGCAATCGCTATGATCACTTGCCAGTAGGTGCAAGGACAGTTTCCCATGTAAAAACGCTCCCTTACGCATTCGCAAAGTAATTTGACGATTCACCATGTAGTAACATCTCTTGCATTTTTCTATTCGCGAGGAAAAAACACGAATAATCTATCTTATCCTAAAAAGCGTATGGGGAAAGCTACTGTGGTATGAGCCTTGGGTTAGATGGTGTATGGATATGTACCAGTATGTATTAAAATAAAGTTAAATAATAAATAATTTAAAATTATTTTATGTACATAAAAACGTATGTCTTTGTGGAACGTATTGGTGTTAAAATCTAAACTCACAGTGGACAAAGGTTTGGGCATCTATATAAAACAAATTGTATGTACCTTTGCTATGGTTTTCAGCGTCACGTCGATAAGCATTTGAAACTTATTCAACTCAGCGAGTTGTTTAAAAAACGACTGAATCCACAAATGAGTGTTTTGCGCAGTAGGCCAACCGAGCCATGATACCATTCTAGTCAACGCCAGGTACATACTAGTGTCAAGGATAGTTGGGTCGTGGGTGATCTGTTTCACTGCTTCGTCAATCATTCCAGCAGGTATTAACTCAACCAAACAACCTGGAACCAATGTTCAGTTAAATTTTGGAAATTAAGTGGAGTAGTGCCAACCGTTCAGTTTTGAAAATCAATAGGATAGGATATTTTCAAGTTTATTCCCTTGAATGGGAATACCCAAGGGGGTTAACACACAGGAAATCGTCAGATCACTCTGCGCTGACCGTCGGGTAACGAAGCTGTTGCAGTGTGTTTTTTATGATTTACGCGTTCCTTTTATTTATAAAAACCTATTAATCTGCTGGGTTCAGTCAATGTTTGTTAAGTGCCTTGCCCAAAGACACAACCGACTAGCCAGCGACTAGTTTTGTACCTGCAACCCTTCGGCTGAATGGCGGCGCACTAAACCACCAGGCTAACCGGTCAGACAAACTTAACTAAAAAACTTGTGCAATAAACTGAATACATATGGACAGTCACAAACAAAATATCAGTTCACAATAAATAACTAATAAAAAAATTACTACCGGGTGTATATTTTATATTGGAACAAGTGAATAATAGATATATCATGGCACTGCCGTTGCAAATTTGTGTTTTACTAGTTGAAAATTACTAAATATAAATCAGTTCATAAATAAAACAGCTATATCAAAAATTTAAATAACAACGGCAGTGCCATGAATACACAAACTAAATGAATATACATATCCTACATAACAAAAGGATCTGGTTGTTAACTTGACCTTAAAAATACAATTTCATTTGCAATCATGCATATCAAAGGAAATAATTTGAATCTAGCAATCCACGAACCTAATGCATTTGATGGTTCTGTTTTGTTGTCGCAAAGAATATTAAAAACTTCTTTCAGAGACGGGAACAATATATTGGGAGCTTTACTCCAAACATGCGCCAATAACTTTGCAACATCTTGAACATCCTGTGAAATAGTGGAAGTTTAATTAATACCAGTCCATCAATTGTAAAATTCGTATTGTTGATACAATGTGTGATAATGAGTTTTACAGACACTTCCGTTTGTTTCTACTATGCTTAACTTAATGACTTGTTTGACTGTACATGCAGTTTTTCCTCTTTTTGTGTTCAGTATTATTTTGATTTTAAATATTTTGTGCACAATTAAAAAGATATAATACAGTTGTCGTAAGAAGAACAAAAACATAACAAAATGAATTAAATTATGTTTATTCCATATAGTTATGGGTTCCCTTTGATTCCGAAGTTAAAGAAGCATTTTGTATCTTTTTTACCTATAACATAAACACCACAAAATGTTGTAATTAAGTTAAACATTTTCCGGTTATTAGTCAAGTTTGGATAGGTATCTTGAGAAGCCATTGAAGTTTGTATAGGTATCTTGAGAAACGCTACTAATTTTAAAAGTTTAGTATTGGTAAATACATCCAACATTGGATGTATTTACCAATACTAATTTTAAATTTATTTTTTTTTGTTAGAAAACCTAACACACACAGAAAAGCAAGTACCTTGAGGTAATTGTTTAAATTCTCACGATCACTCTTAAGTAATACAAAGTCACTCATGGCATGAATTGATAAGGAACAAATTGAGAAGTTCCGACTCATCGCAGGCATGCATGTAGGGTGTCTGTGGATGCAAAGTAGATTAGGAACAGGATGTATTATAATAACAGATGATTGTCTGTGTGATAATGCCTAGCTGCGTTTCCCATCTGTGGGGATAAAGCATTCGAATTTTCCTCCCATTAAAACTTATAGGCGAATCAACACATTAATCTTAGTTCTGTTTACTGGCAAAATTATTAATTATTAACATCATGATTATGTTCATATCACCTACATTTTTTATAGTCGATTCAGTGTTGGTACTGGTAATAATTATTCCATGTAAAGATTCAAAGAGCATCAAAGCGACAACAAGTAATTCACACTTACGCGATAAGAAGTCGGCAGATCTCAGCAAAAGTTACGTGATCCTTACTGGCGTACATAAGCCTCACAATTTCGCTTTTTACAATCAACACAAAATGCCGATGCGCTTTTGAATCGGCAGAAGTACCAGAGAGAAGCATATTAGTCAGCGAAAATCGCCGGAACAAATATTCTGACAATTCGTTTTCTGGTTGTCCAATTAAAATGCTCTCTGCCATCTTCCCATTGATTACATCGTTTATCGCACTTTGGCAAAATGGTAAATATTCCTTTATGATCAGACCGGCATATTTACTGTGAAAGTTATCGCCAGATAGATAAACTTCCATGCAATTCGTGAAAATGTTTTTTTGTTGTTCTTCTGGTATGCTGGCAACTTTTGTTTCAGCCGATTGTAAAAAAACTTGAAAAATCAGTCTCTTGTCCTTGATTGTTTTTTCGGCAATAAAAGTTGCTTTTAAAATTTCATCCATTTTAGGAAGTTTTTAGTTGACCTGTCATAGAAATTTTTATCACACAAAAGCAGAATTCTTAACAAGGTGCCTCCAAAGCCTGTTTGTATTTATCATAAGTATCTGCAAAAAAAATTATTGATATCTAAGTTCAATTTCGGTGATTTACGATACCAACAACTAAATAAATAGCCTGAACCCAATTTGAGGATAACAAACCTAACACATTACAATAGCAATGTCTAAGGGAGGAAACTGCATAATAAAACTATAGAAACTAATTCTAAACCTGCCCCAAGTACTAACCCAACACATTATTCTTCATTTTGTGTGTAGTTTCTGCTTTCTTTGTTTCCCTTTCTTTAGTTTTTCCCATAAATTCTACATCCCACATATGTTTCTTACAAGTTAATACAAGATGACCATGAAAGTTTATTTATTTCGTTTCTATACATCAAATCTCCTTGCTGGGAAAAAATGACAACTCTATACGTATATTTTATGAAAGATAACATACATGCCTACATTCTAGTTGGTATAGACTATACTAGGTCATTATATTATTTTTTCTTCTAAATATTTAATATTGTACCCATAATACCTGCTTTACATGGCTTGCTCTTGCTGAGTTAATTCATTAAATGCTGACTAAATGTTTCCATAGGCACCACGTGCTTATTGCGACATCAAAACAAAAGTTTTCGAAATAACAATGACTGTCAAATTTTGAGCATAGGTTATTTAGGGTTACGAAATTTCGTACATTAGCAACGCAACTGTAAACAATGATTAGTGAACGTCATGGAGAAAAAAATATATACAATAATCCACCAGGGGATTCCCCAGGTTACCACCACTTCGTTAAACAATAAATTGAAGTCACTCAAGTCAGGCATGTAACGCATTCGATTATTGAATACCCTTGTTAAAGACAGTGCAGTACAAACATTAAGGCATAAAAGTGGGTTTTGGTATTACTTTTATACCGTATGGTATTATGTTATGATTATTATGATTAATTCTATATGATGGTAAGATTTTTCCGGTCGGTTGGTTTAGTTAGTGGTTTAGTGCGTCGCCTTTCAATTGAAAGGTTGCAGGTGCGAAACTGGTCGCTAGCTAGTCGGTTGTGTTCTTGGGCAAGGCACTTTACGGACATTGCCTGAACCCAGCGGATTAATGGGTTCTACCAAATTAAAGGAACGTGTCTATTATATACAACACACTGCAATAGCTCCGTTAACCCGACGGTGGGCACGCACGAGGTGATCTGACGATTGGCCGTGTGTTAACCCGCTTGGGATTCCCTTTCAAGGGGATAAACATGAATATCCTATCCTATCCTAACACACTGCGATAGCTCCGGTAAACCGACGGGGCGCGCGAGGTGATCTGATGATTGCCCGTGTGTTAACCCCCTTGGTTTTCTCATTCACGGGGATAAACATGAATATCTTATCTTATCCTATCCTCTCCTATCCTATGATTATGCTTGGTTCCCCAGAAATTCACATTAAAAGTGGTAAGCGCTCCTTTAATCTTGTACTCAATGGAATAATCTTGTAAAGATCCAGAGACTGTGATGGTGAAAAGACTTTTCGAAGTGTGACTATGGATTGTATATGTTATGTGTGCTATGTGCATTGTATATTTATGTTTTATGTCGAAAAATAAGAAAACGCCAGGGACGTTGTCACGGGCGCAATCGTCAGGTTACCTTGCGCCCACCGTCGAGTTACTGGAGCTATGAAAGTTTGTAAGTAAGGCGTTCCTTAATTATTAATAGACTGATTAACCCATGGTGTTTGAAAACAGTGCCCGACAAAAGAAAACAGCCGACTAACCGGGGACAAACAAAAACATGTCACCCTTTGGTTAAAGAGCAACAACCTAACTCACCGAGTTATTTCCTCTTTCGGTCAGACCGATTAGCTTGGTGGGTTAGTGCGTCGCCTTTTAAACGAAGGATTTAAGGTTAGAAACTGGTCGCTAGCTAGTCGATTGTGTCGTTTGACAAGTCATTTAACGGACATTGCCTAAATCTAGTGGAATGATGGTTTCTAAAATTAAAAGAACATGTTAATCATACACAACACACCGTAATAGCTCCAGTAACCTGACGGTGTGCACGAGGTGATCTGACGATTGCCCTTGTTAACGACCCTTGCGTTTTTCTATTCACAGCGATAAATATGAATATCCTATTCCGCTCTCCTATTCAGCAGGATATTGATTCTAAACGTTGTGTATGTTTACATGCTTTGGCAACAAAATGTTGTACAATCAGTGTCGATATACATTAATCATTATTTTATACAAGAGACAGCAAAGGAGTTCTTATCACCACCAAGTATAAAGAATTCATATATACATTTAATTCCGGGAGAGGAAAACGCAAAGCGTGACATTACAAAAGAGACTTATACACGACTTGTCGGATGTAATTTGAGAGACCAAAGGGGAAACGAGTTTGATCTTATTTGCCGCCAGTTCGCTGAACGCAGAAAGCAACGTAATCGGAAAGTTTTTGTTATTGGAACCTTGTCAACAAGTCCGTTTTTGTATTCAATACTGCATATGAATCGGTCATGTTAACCATTCACACGGCGGTACGAACCTTGTCAGTAGTGCACTTGACCAGTAGATAATGTGGAAAGAACAGTGGATAATGTAGAATTTCTTATTGTAAATAAATTAAAATATATACTGCAAACCCACATTACAGGTTGAGTTCAGTTGGTGAACTGTAATTCTTTTTTGCATAAAACTAAAACACCTAACGCAATATAACAGGTTTTATGAACATCAGCGCGCTTGACTTTATAAAAGTAAATTATTTAGGATATAGGATATTCATGTTTATCCCCGTGAATGGGAAAACCAAGGGGGTTATCACACGGGCAATCGTCAGATCACCTCGCGCCCATCGTCGGGTTACCGGAGCTATTGCAATGTGTTGTGTATAATAGACACGTTCCTTTAATTTGGTAGAACCCATTAATCTGCTGGGTTCAGGCAATGTCCGTAAAGTGCCTTGCCCAAGGACACAACCGACTAGCTAGCGACCAGTTTCGCACCTGCAACCTTTCGATTGAAAGGCGACGCACTTAACCGCTAGACCACCGGGCCGGATTTGTCAATCAGTAACATATATTAGGCCTACCCTGATTGCTAAATTTACACTGTAAGATGACAAATAAATCGTTACTTACGAGAGTGGGAAAAACCTGCCACTTGTGAGATTACGTGATAAGTTCTACTAAATAGAAGGAACGTCTGAATAATACAGGAACCACTGTAGTAGCCCAGGAACTATACGTTGGGTACGAAACCAATCTGATGATTGCCCATGTGTTAACGGCTCTTACGTATTCTCATCAACGGGGATAAGCATGACTATTCTATATTCGAATTAATCAACTGCACTATGCGCATATCGATTCAGTAATAGCTACGCTTAAATCGTCTTACATGGCTTTTATCTTAGTAAGGCGTACCTTATTAACCGAGACCGAGACCCTTGTGGTCTGTCGATGACCATAAAATTAAAAATATTCTCTTCTTGCACAACGATTATCGAATTCAGCTGCAGAACGCCTCACACACAATGGAATAAAAATACAAGATCAAAGAAGCAAAATTATGTTTTATTTGTTTTTGCAGCGAGTAACCGACCCCTGTACAGCAAACTTAAAACACCAACCCGCAAACCAGAACAAAATTCTTAGTTTATTCCTTTCCAGCAATCCGAACAGGTCACAGTATATCTAGTAGTCTAATAAACGAAAAAATCTGCCGACAGAAGAAAAAAGCACGGGAACAAAAGGCTACGCTGAAAACGAAACAAGATTTCTCGCAACAAAAGGTATGCAATTATCGTTATAAGTTCTCTGAATGTTCATTAATAGGGGGTGCAGCTTCAAGGGTTTTTACGTCAGCACCAGCAGATGTTACGTCACTTACAGAAGGGTCATCGGCCTCTATTACTGAGGTTTGATCTGAGGGATTATTATCATGGACCACTGCGTCGGCATCGGTAGATTTGACGTCATCAGTGGTTATGACGTCATTTTGATCGGTTGCCACTACGCGTTCGTTAGTCGAGGCGTCATTTCCGGCGACGTTATTTTGGTTTGCATTTGCATAATATTCAGTGGGTTTGTCGTCATCTTTGCTGTCTGTGACGTCATTTTCAGCGGGTTTGAGGTCATTTTCACAGGACATGTCATCACAAGTAGCTTGCATAGAACCAGAGGAATCTTTTGCAACAATTTCAACGGGAATTGTTTCTGTGGTTTCGGCTAGAAATAAAAAAAGTATGAATGAACGAAATTCTATTCCTTAGATAGTTTTTTCAGGGAACTGTTTATAAGTAATAACATAAATGATACTTTAGAATAAAATTTAATACTGTGTGCAATAGTATAATTGAGGAAGCCAGGATTATAATCGCTAACTATGTTTATCTTAAAAATCCACATTAAATGCAGAAGTAATATGTATAAAGTTTACGCTGCATGACAGCTTTATTTCAAGAGGTTATAAAAGGTTTCATCTGAGTTAAAATGAAAAAACGCTACTTACGGTCCACAGGTATTAATTCGGACGTGGTGTCACTTTGGATTTGTGGTTGATCAAATGTTTCATCTGAAAAATGCAAGCGTTGGATTAAGCGAATATTATGGTTTAAACTTCTCACCATGTGATATATTATATAATACTGTATGATGGTAAAAGATGGACAACCATAATCCATGTACAAGCATTGGGAAGATATAATTGTTACATGTAATATAATAGAAGGTATGAAAGTGTTAATATTTAATCTATCCGGTTAACTTAATTGGCAAACATTGGAAGTTCTGAGAGTACCCATTGAGTGAACGTTACCTCAATCCAGTGGATTAATAGTTTGAACTAAAACTAAAAGAATAAATCATATACGTAATTTTGCTACAGCTCTGTTACTCAGCGATCGGCGCAAGGTAATCTGATGGTTATGATTGCGCTTTCATGAATGTAAAACATAAATATACGGTTCTTTTATTAGCTATGATAATAATGAAGGTGTTGATTGAAACTGGCCTCAATAATTGTGATGGCATACAATCTGTTAAAAATAGGGGAAATACAGGAAAAGCAAAGGCTTATCACATACTAGAGAAGAAAATAACAATTACAATCATTTCATTTACATTTTTATAATTATTTTTTATTTTAGAATTAGTTATTAAGTGTATACCTTGCAAAAAAAGGATTGTAATTATTTATTTATACAGTTGTGCATTAAGATTAATTCAGGGTTATTGAGTCGTTTCTGATTTTTCTGTCGATTTTGATTTTATATTTCTGTTTAAATAGAGACACATATATGCTACGTTGGTTTAATTTTTGTACTTTATAGTGTCAAATGTCAATTTTGGGTCATTTAAAATTTGCGAAGAAGTTACCAGGAATTTGTAAAGTCACTACAAAGGGATTCTTAATTAAAGATTCAGTTTGCACTGATTCTTAACGGAGTCTTGATTATAATGTAGAGCGATTCGAAATTCCGCATTTTAAAATATTCCTAGAATCTAAACCGATATGGATAAGGACATCCCTAACATATTGTCGGATTAGAAAAATGAAATTCTGTTGAGGCTGCTTATTATTTTGTTGTCTGTCATAAAAATGTATATACACGAATGGCTGACTGTGACTCGTTTAATAATTTTCAAATACACACAAAACAAACCATGCGGAATTGCATCCAATTTCTCTTCTTTTATTTTTATGGCAGAATTTTCTAATCTTTCGGAATTTTCTGTGATTTCCATCTTTTCAGAGTTTTCTGGCGTTTTTTCTTCCAGGCTTCCGGGGGTTTCAAAGGTTTTGGATTTTAACCCTGGCTCCTCTTTAATCTGGGTCTCATCTAACCCTGGGATTCCGATCGCTTGCATCAACGGGTTGTAAAGTGGGGTCTTTATCGGGGTCTAGGGGTAAAGAAATGTAAAGCTTTTTTAGCGATTATTTATAAAAATGAAATTATTAAACTGGCCGGACAGGGCAGCAGTTGGTATATTTAAATCTGCCAACAAAATATTTCCAACTCATACAGCTAAACTCTACAGTTCCGTAGCATTTTATTGTGTTTAATCAAGGTTTCCCAATAGCGGGTTTCAATTTTCAATAAT
>CH002617.1:0-18309 GCA_000149265.1 Ciona savignyi
TCCAGTGCCAAGTAAATCTCCAAGCGCAGTTAGATAGGGGATTGCACAATTGTCTGGATCGTCTTCCTTTCTCCACAATCGAACAACCAGCCATTGGCACACATGAAGGAGAATCGCAACCTTAATGGTTCAGGTTGGTAAAAAGTAGAAAATTAATTACCTGCATGGTCCTGTATCAGTACAGTGTCTGTCTATTGGAAACTCTGAGTTTAAGGTGAAAATAATTACCACTTCTATGGCACTTAACTAATTCAATGGTTTTAAATAAGTTGTTCAAATTATGGATGTAACACACTTAAAACGCTATACCAACAACCAGTACTGTGGGTTGGTATCCGATAACACAAACATGCAATGTTTTACCCCACCCACATTTCCCTTCAAATTATTAGTGTTACAATTATTAAGGTAAGAATACAATTTTTTTCCTGGCACCTCAACTTTGCTAGATTACATAACCAATAAAATTCTTAATGAGTAAAATTTAAAACCTGGATTAGGGAAACCATCAAGTATACTGCTATAAATTGTGGAGTAATCGATGTATGCCCTGCTTGCAACTGTTCAATTGTGAAGAGAAATATGAGTTGTCCAGGAATTACCATCAGCCACATCACTTTCGCACTGCCCGAGTGTGGGTTATCTGGTTGGGAAAAGTACTAGAGTTACAAAATAGCATGTAATATTGTAAATAATCTAGGAGTTACTCTGGTTTGAATAGCTACCATAAATATTAGGTTTCTATAACAATTACATTTTAGAACACGAATACTGTGCTAGGTTTCCCTACAGAGAATACTAATCATTCACCAGAAAACGACAAAACTGAATAAGACCATTAATCTCTTTAAAACCAATTTTGTGAATAAATTACTGGTTTAGCAACACCTAATAAAATAAAGTAACGAAGGAGGTAAACTGCTCACTAAACTATTTCTAACCAAGACCCCAAAACTATGAGATCCTATGGGTCATAAGTTAAGTTGTAGTACCAACTACATTAGCAGTTACTCATTGTGGGGCTGCACTTGTACCCACAACACCCATTTTACTACCCTGACAAAAAACAACCCACTTTTTCCAAAAAAAGTATAACAAGGAGTCACACAGCCAGGCTCTTCCGAAGCTGGCAAGATTCCCATTGGAACACCAGAACTGTGGAGATGAGTGGATATCCTGCTCGCTTGAACAGCCACCAAGTTTCCACCAACTCCATTCATAACCGGAGCAAAAACGGCAACACCCGGGTTTTTGAGCAAAGCAAAATCAAGAATGAATCCTCCAGTGCTAAAAAAGGACACTCCTGTTTAGATCTGGAAAACTAGAGATGCACAAATTAGAAAATAAAATCTAGAAGAATCCAATCAAACAGAATTCGAATCCAATTCTAAACTTCATACCAGAATCGAAATAATAATTATGTTTTCCTTCGAATTAAAAAAAAATTGATTTTACTCTTATTTGATTTTACTCTTATTTTTTTCGTGACATGCACATGACAGGCATGTTCGGTCGCCAGGTGATTTATAATTATAAGAACAAGTTATCCAATCAGGTTAAAACTTGCAGTAATCCTAACTGGTATGCCAATAGTTTGCATTTTTGCAGCGACCTTTATTTTACAAAAACCCCTAAGGGAATTTCCGTTATCAAAAAAATGGGTCCATTTTTCAAAAAAAATATATTTACCCCAAATATATAAAAAAAGTATAACATAAATAAAAAACACAATTTTAATAAAATTTAATTCCACTGAAACTAGTGATCAGTCTCATTTTCGCTCCTTATTAAAAGAAAGGAAATGTTTAATCAAGTTGAATTATGGAGGTATAAGGTAATATTAATATGGTTTGGATATGCAAGAGAAAATTCCAAGTAAATTACCCCAGGAAAATTACCAACAGACCCAGGAGTAGAACCAAGTCGGCCATTTTGCCAATTGTCTGGTGCCCATTATACTTTTACAGCAAATATTTCCTGACTGGTAAGCATTATTCACTTTAGACTTTAAATTGTAAAAAAAAGTTGTAGATGTATAAAATGAACGAGGTGTTAATTATTATGTATTAAATATACAGTGATAAATTTGGGGTAAATTACGACATGAAACTTTGCCAAGTGTGAAAATATAATTACAACTACCGCTTTTCTGCATTTTAGGCATTTTATTTTCGATATTCTTAGTTTTTCGATATCTTAGCACTGAAAAGGACAATGCACTTCAAAGTTTATCCTGAAAGGCCGACCATTAATGATATAAAAATGCCACCTTTATTAAAAAGCTGGTCACTGCAATACCTGCATAAATGGATAAAGAATTATGCAGGCAAGAACAAATATGCAGGTATCCAATAACCATCTTTAACCTGTTTGTCTGTAAATCTTTATACACTTAACCAGACGCAAACATTAGAGAAACAAATGTTTCCTAAACCTATATCAAATACAGAATTTTCCCTTTTTATATCCAATGTGAAACATAAAAATATTTCGAGTTGAACATTTTATAGATGATAGTATATTTTTTATTGTTGTTTTCTTGTATACAATTGTGAAGAATTCATTAAAAACATGAATATCAAGTTTAAATAGGTAACTCAGGAACCCATTTGTTTCTGCTTGCACAAAACAATCATTATTTTGTATTAGATATACCAAGAGGGTATATGCGAATGAACATACAGCATAAGGTCAAAATGGGTTTTAAAAATGGTGATGGCTAACACATGGTTGACACTATCTAGTTTTTGATTTGTGTTTTATGAAAATATAAGTATAGCAAAACGTACACTTTAGTCTGGATTAGCATTGTCGCACAATTACCACCATCATTCCCAAGACAACTTGACAAAAGTTCAATTGTAGTACTAAATACAAATATTATTATAACATCCAAAAAAATTCCAACCTGCTGATAACCATCGCCATGATCACTGGTTCCCAACCGTATTTTACAACTTCCCTTGTATACTCGTTGCGGTGGGCCAGCCATAGGAGTACTGGGGTGATCAAGATAAAGAAGATAACAATTGCCGGACCAATCCATGCAGTTTCAGGGTTGTTTAATACATTGAAAAGTCCCTGGAAATATAAAGATGTACGATTAGATGTGAGGTTTCCTGACTGGTGTCACCTAACTGCTATATTGGCATATTGTACTAGAGTTTACGTGTATGACATTAAAGATCTTTTTTACTACTCCACTGAAAAGTTTGCCACATTAATTTCACTTGGACCGCACCGCAACATTGCAAATTGATTGTAATCACTATGAATATCAAGAACTAGAAATGGTTGTAAATTTGAATGGCAAGTCAACTTGAAAAGTTTTATAGAAACAGCACAATCTATATTTAATGAGACTACAGATGTGTGTTCTTGAAAAAGGCACTTTAACAAACAGAAATGCAATCAAAACTATTCGATAGTAGCCATGTGTAAGGACAAAGATTGGCAAGGATACCTTCCCAAAGATGTGTAATAGTGGTTAAATAAATGTTTGTGTCATCTAAAACATAAATCACTTTTTCATGATTCATCTTTGTGGCCTATTAGATAAAAAAATCTTACACTATTTCACGAACCATTAAACACGTAATCTTCCTTGATAAATTTTAACAAAAAAACAAGGATTGGTTCATTGCTAATTGGCAATTTGATTCAAAGGAAAAGAATGGAAGTAAACAATATCCTGGCGAGTTCGCAGACTGTATACTGTCTTACAACATATGGTGGTAAATGCAAGGGAAACAAAAAAGCTTCAACTCCAAATCAGTAAGGTCATAACTGGTTGGTTTTAGGTATTTGGTCCAAATTTTATAAAACGAAAGTTGAAATCAAACAAACGTTTATAGCGCCTTGTGTTCACCGGCTTTAATCCGATACCGGATATTCTGGCCAGAATTGACGATTTAAGACATCTGGTCAGCTTTGGATATCATGCTAAATACAGGTACTCATTTTTTTATCACAAAACCTGTCAAAAATTAAGTTTCAAAGCTCACAGCACCAGTTTTAGCATGTTTTTATCCAATTGTAATACATAACTCGTAACTCAAAATTTAATTGTGCTAGAACCTAGCAGTCAATCCAGAGAATACGACACCACCAGAGCAGGTGGCGGTGTCATATGTTTATTTATTCACTGTGATTACCACATTTCTGTACTTAAATATTTTTCATTTAAAATAAACGTATTGTTTTCCAAACTGAAGGTCGTCTTTATATTTTTTCATTTTCTTTCCTTAAAATCTTTAGGTCAAACTTAATACCAAAAGAAAGTGTTAATGTATCCATTAATTAATGATATCACAGAAAATTAGATTTCCAGCTGTCAATCAAATATCCGAGAGACTACGGCGCTTTGATCCTTGCACGCTGATTTGCTGAGTTGACAATTCAGCAAATTTATTCAAATAAATATAAGGAGTGTGTGCCTAAATCGCATGTCTTTCTCATTCAGCATTATTGTATTTTGTTGAGCAAAAAGCGCAATGCAAGCATGCAGTCTCACTAATGCTCAAAATGTTTTAAAAAGTATGATAGCAAGTGGGATTGCGACTATCACTATAGAAATGTACACAGAGGAAATAATACGGAGATTCTATTTGTTCCTATTGTCGAAAAGGTCAAATTCGGGAAAGTTTCATTGTTCTTCGTGAGCCCTTCTGATCAGCCAAGTACATTAACTTCAGCGGGCGAAAGAAATCTCACAACAACAGATATCAGCCACACCGCCGAAACTGTTTACCGATTGTTGCAGAAAACCAAACCACAGAAAGTGGTATAAGCACAACAATAATTAAACTGATGCAGGAAGTATTATTATCAAGTACATTTATAGGTAAGTTAGCTAAAAATATTTAAATAAATTGGAGTCTACTTCACAAAAGTCTGATGAAGTTCAAACAAGAGCTAAAAACAATATGGTCGGATTTGGTCTAACAATTCCCAAGAAGGATATTCGTTGCTTAGTAGCAAATGAACTGTATGTTTATTTAGTTTAGTAGCAGAAGTTGGTGACATGAATCACAAGTGTCTTGTGGTGTGCCTTCGCTTACAGACTACTATCCAACTCACCTTCGCGCCGTTGTGCGTCGACCAAATTAGAAAAACTTATGCTCGGATGGATTTTACAATTATGCAGTACTTGTCAACTAAGATACCCTGATTTATACGGTTCCTGTTTTCGTATTTATTTGTCAAAATGCATTTTAATTTCCTTACTGTTTACTGTATGAGAGAAATTTAATTAAACTAAACAAATCTAAAATTTGATTTTCTATTATTTTTTCTTTCTCAGCTATTAAAGTTTTTTTAGCCAATTACCCACACATTGTTTACGTTCTTTAAAATATGCATTCACATTTAGGTTTAACAGAAAACAGCATCATAGTCACCTTTACGATAGTAGATAGCAGAGTTAGAGTTATTAGATCGCCCAGTGACGCAGCAATAGGGGTTGCGACGTTGTCCGGATTGATCCCCAATTTTCGTGACCCAATTATCACCCCAATCATTATCAAACCTGGAAAAAAGTAAATTTATTATTTTTACAACTTTCTGAAAGGAGGTGCAAAAATAAATAAGCTTATCATGTTTCAAATTGCATTTTCAGTACAAATTAAACTAAAATCTATTTAAAGTTCCAGGGAAATAAATATATATATCAATATATCAATATTAATAATAGGTAGAAGTCATAGGCATAAACTTATGTTGGTAAAAGGTTATCTTGGTACAGGGTGAGCTAAAGAAAATTTTGCAATATAGGCTTGTTCCATGGTGAAATGCCTTTACTTTTCGTGGTCAATTTGGAATTTTTGTTACCAATATAAAAATAAAGTTAGGCCTGGCACTTATTTTACAACTTGTCTGTATGAAATCACGTTGTACCGGTACCAACTCCGTATAGTACACTTAAAAAGTAAATTGCACTAAGTATTTAAAAATGAACCTGTGCCATCAATAATTTTTATTAGTAAACTTCATGTTTAATACAAATTTATTCAGTATCAGTATAACTATATGCTTTAAGATTTCAAAATTTAATGACAGAGATGTTCATTTTGCAATCAAGATTCAAAAGGCAATTAATCCCAAACAACTCAAAATTAACTCATATTAAACTGATTCGTAAATGATGGCATTTACACAAAAGTGACAAATGTGTTCCTTTTATACCATAATTTCTGTTTTCAATTGAAATTATTCAAAGAGTATTCGGTTCGAATTTCCAGATTTGAAATTATCCATATAGTACAAAAATATTCGGAAAGGTGCATGTTCGAATTAGAGACCTCGCATGCCTGTGCATTATATCCAGGCAGCTGCAGTAAACATGAAAATGCTGTTAACCTGTACATGTACCGACGAGTTGATGTCCATTAGTTCGAGCTTTGCGTCAGTTTATGGTTACCTGGTTTACCGTGTTGTGAGTTGTTTTCAGTTAACCACAAATAACACTCGATCAGTCAATATTTTGGTTTTACTAAAACAAATGACATCGGTCGCTAAGGCTTACCTAGCAGGCATGAGGCAATGGCGCCGGTTAAAAGACTTCCTGCACACAAAATAATTGCGTGGTTCATTTCCCATTTTCCGTCTGGTATCCAACCAAATACAATGGCAACCAGAGAGGCCAGGAAAGCCACAACCATTGCCTGGGCTTCAACTAACACCATGTTCCCCCATACTATGCTTAACATCTTTCGCCGGTCGTCCATTAGCCCTTTGTTTGCCTTGATTAAAAAACAAAGTATCAGATGGTCAAATTAGTTATGTCCAGTGTTAGTGCTGACTTGTTGGTCATGTGTGCAAGTAATAACAAAAGTGCCTTCCTGTTTTTGCTCGAACCCAGTGTATTTTAATTATTTTTTTTATTCTAAAAAACAAAGTGACTAAATGAAATACAGTTGTAATGTTTATGCCAGCCTTTGGAAGCTAAACTGTGGGCATAGGTAACAGTTGTTAGTTCACTAAATCTTGTTTGGCCCATTACAAAGAAGACACATACAAATATATCAGTAAAATGTGTGTATACAAACCATTCAAGTTGTTTTGCGAATAAAATAATACTGATAATGCATGGGTATTTTGGATTAGAACCCTTGGGATTATTTATGAATAAGGCCATACCTATCCCAACCAAATTTATTAAACTACAAAAGTATCAACAAAAAATTTACCACAATAATTGTATAAAATATATTTCACAAAAAATACATAAGTAGTGGGGGTCCACAGTGACAGACCAAGACTAGGAATGTAAGTCTAAAAGGCCAGTTAAAACATGAAAAACTTACATAAGTGGATACTCTCGATGCTAATGTCATTTCGAGGTTTCCTTTCAATCCAAGTAAAGCTGGTACGAGGATAAAAATCTCTGGTACATTCTCGAACACATTCCAGTGCTGCAATGGACATTATAATACATTTTAAGTATCATCTGGTTATACAGGTGTCAGAAGAATTAAAACAACAACACTATAGATTTAAGAAACACCAGATATTATTAGGGTATGTTAAGCCGTACCGGGTTAGTAGCATTAAAAGACCATTAAAAATGGTATGCTTAAACCTCACATTTGTTCAACAGAAAAAAAGCACATTTCAAAAGGTTGTCCTCGTGCTATGTGTAATATCAATAGTAAAAGACAAGTAAGAATATTTCTGCACCTGTACTTTGTCAAGCACGACTCCAGCAGCCACCATTCCCATACCAGCCATTAGAAATGGAAATACAATTTGAATTGCAAGGGTACACAGACTTTCTTTTCTCTTATTTAAGTGATTTATATCAAATTGATCATATTCCAGTAAGTGGTGGTCACTACTCTTTGCTTTGTGCTTTTTCCCAGTTAAAATTAATGCTGTTGTGTCATCTGTTTCCACCAAATCATTGTGTTCAAAACCAGAAGTTTCAGGTTCAGAGTTTTTAACTTGCCGTAACAGTTTAAAGTTATTGGTTGAATTGTTTTGATTATGGTACATGTTATTTTCTATACCAAGTTGGTTGAAACTAGAAGTCTTGTACTTTATTTTTTTTCCGTTGCCATTCTGTGACCTACAGACTTCTAAACCAATTTCTATGTTTTCCTTAGAAGTAGAGGCCGGATTTTCGTTATCAGTACAAGGATTGTCAGCATGTGCCTTTGGTACCATGTTTGTTCTTTTCCTTTTGTTGTTCTTTCTCTGGCGAAGATTTCTTTCTCTGTCGCTTGTATTTAATCGTAGCTCCAGACACGAATTCTCATTCATTTGTGTCTTATTACACCTGAAACATATACCGAGAAAATAGTAACTTGGGCACAAGCACAACACATTCAGTAAAAAATTGTAACCTGCAACCAACCTTAGCCGCCAGAATTAAAGCATCAGCTAGAATAATTCTCTGTGGTAAATTAACTTACCAATTACAAAAACTTGTTTTACCGCATTTTAAGCAATAGTAAACACGACGACTTATTTCGATCAGCTGATGCTGACGTCACCACGACTAAAACGTATTTTCCATACACAGTCATTCGGTGGCGCAATCATATGGTACAGGCATCTAGACCTTATCGCAGACGTTTTGATCTTTTGCATGAGATGACTAATATAAATAAAATGTTTTTAATTCAAGAGTAATTTATTTTTTTTATATGCTAAGTCGGATTTGACAAAAATGGATATTTATTGATATGGGAAATAGCCTACCTTTCGGGAGAACCAAGATCGGTGATGAAAAGCTACTTTATACTGCAGTCGGAGGACGCATACAACCAGACAAGAAAAATATTAAAAGAAAGGTATGGGACGATGGCTTGGTTAGTAAATCCTTCATTGATAAGCTAAGTTTGACCTCCTCGTATTTTAAAGATTATAACCATGGAAGAAACGAATGCAATAGAGTCATGAAATTAAATTTATGTGATAGAAAAGAATTTTTGAGAAAAGCGATAATCACATTGCGAGAGAGTGCACATACCGTGCTACATGTAAAATACGCAAGCGAACACACTTGGCCGGGTTACACGTTTATTGGACCCCACAATCCTATTGCAATCGCCTGAAATCTATCCCAACTGGCACATCGTGCAAACAAGAAAGTTCGATGCTAATTTCGGTCTAGGTACAGCATTTTGGATGGTCAATCTAACACATTTATATCGGGTCAACTCACCTTAATTTAACTACTATGGCTAGTCGAGGGCAGATTGCACGCAGTCGTCGAATAACAAATATTAAGGTAGCCTACTGATTTATGACAGAAAGATCAAATTTGAAATACACCAATTGTACACCTGTCCAGAAATTTTACTGGATCATTCTCAAATACCAGTAGGCTACCGAGTCACGCTAAAAGCTGGTTACGCCTAAATCAGATTGCAAAATTCACAATGCCTCTGCAAGCAAATGCACTAATCGGAATGCTAATTGAACCTAATGTTGATGGAGCCATCAGACCACTGGAAATTGTAGCAGGGGTAGAAAATGAGCCATATGGTCAGAAATCAGCTCAAGGCTGGGGGGATTGTTGGAAGCTGGTTAACAGGAAGTGATACAAAGATTTTGCATCGATACTATCCGACTGACACTAACGCAATTAAGTTTAGTCATACGGAAAAACGAAGAATCGAAAACGAAAGCGATAAAAAGTGCATCTTAACTGTCCAAATTTGTGGAACAGCAGCACATCAACAAAGGAAGCATGATCGAAGTTAGATGTCCAGAACCATTAACGCCAAACCATAACCTAAATAACTTCCCGACTAGGTGCGGGCTCCTAACACATGTTTTTGTGAGAAGTTGAAGTATGCTTAGACGGCGTCTCTTATTCAGAAATTGAAATAACGCGTCATTGTCCAAAACTTCATGAATTTATTCGAAATTTGACACGTAAATGATGACGGGAATGAAAAGTCTTGAAATAACGGTTTTCAAATTGTGACTGAACAGGAGCCAAAGCACGTCATATACATCTTAACAATAACCGATAATCCAAAACATACTAACTAAAACTATATCAAAGACCGATTACCTAACGATCGTGACCAGGCGATAAAAACGAGCGTTTTATACATCGGTGAAATGGTGGGGGAAAAGGAAATACTATAGCGATCTTATTCCCTCGATACATCGATATAAATATATATATACAATATGGCGACGATAAATCTTACACTAACATGGAAGAAGAGGACGACTTTGAGCCCTCCAAGTGCTTTTAAATGGACGATTTCTACGTGAAGCGACGTTGTAGAAAGGTTGTATTCTCTTTGGTATAACTATCCATCTGCTGGATAAAAACCACAACATTTTCCAGTGTATCCGACAGATTAGCTTAGTGGATTAGTGCGTCGCCGTTCAGCCAAAATGTTTAAGATTCGAAACTGGTCGCTATCGAGTCGGTTGTCTCCCTGGGCAAGGCACTTAACGGACATTACCTGAACCCAGCGGATTAATGGGTTCTACCAAATTAAAGAAAAGTGTAAATCATACCAATGATTATAAAAAAAATTATCATTCGAAAAAGCACGGTTCAATTAAAAAAATCTGTAATTTTTAGGACCGTTAACTTTTCACTTCCGTCTTTCGTTTTTCCGCGTTTTATATTTATATTTCTAGGTAAAAGAACTTTGGTGAATCCGTTCGGTATTGGCCACCTTTCGACGAATCTTTTTTTTATATTTGTTTGGCTACAGAGGGTGCTAGTGCTATATAGTTTAAAAAGTATATTGGTTTTTGAAAGAACGAAAAAATGGTTGTCGTCATTAAAAGAACAGACCAAACTCGATGCTACACTTACACAGCTTATACCGTTTTGTTTTATATATCTAGGTAAAGGTATTTGGTGTGCGAAACTGGTCGTTGGCCAGTAGATTGTGTTGTTGGACAGCAGTATGAGAAGTACAGCTGCTGTACATTCGAGATTTTCCCCTTCTATTCATGCAAGTGATTTTTAGTATAAGAGAGTACATATATCTTATTATCCGATACTGTTGGGTAGGTTTCTCCGACAGATTAGTCTAGTGGTTAAATTGCGTTGTCTTTCAGCCGAAGGGTTTCAGGTATGAAACTGGTCGGTAGCTAGTTAGTTGTGTCCTTAAGCAAGGCCCCGTATGGAAAGTACGTCAATTTTCGCCGAGATCTCGAGTGTGCACGCGCCAAATATTTACGTGTGCAGTGTGCAAACGTCCAAGCGTATGTGAAATTACCCAAGTGTGCAAAAGTCGCAGGGAAAAAAACTCGAGTGTGCAGCTGCCGTACTTTCCATACTGGGGCAAGGCACTTTTAAACGAACATTGCCTGAACGCTGAACCCAGCAGGGCTCTACATGAAGCTTTTAGAGCAATTGTTCTGTAGGACAATTTCAGTACCAAATTTACCTGTCCCATTTAGCTTACACTTGTCCCATAAAAAAATCACAATTTAATTTTTTTTTGTATTTTGTCAACAAAAACATACATAGAGCAAACCACATTAGAAATAAGGCAAAAGCAAACAAAAGATTTAAATTTCATCTTCTTCCTCCACAAGTACACCATCAAATCGCCGTTTTCTAGCCACAATTGAATAGCTCGATTCGGCTCATAGTCCTTTACTGGTGGACCAGCAATAATCTGTCAACCGTATCTGGTTTTAGGCTAACTCTCTAGTCACTCTTCACTCTCTTCATGAAAACCAACAATCACATACTGCAGAGCATGATGGTATGCTTAGAAATATGCATAACAAGTGCTTTATATTTCTAAACTGTACGGAGAGGCTTTTATGTGACAATACGCGCTCAAGGAGGGTTGAAGATATTGTTTTAAGGCTGCTGGCATACACTTTGAGTAAAGACCATTCTTTTGTCTTTATTTCATTTAGGTCACAATCAATTGTGTCTAACAATGGCTTAAAGTGACTGCACAAAAAATCAATTTCCTTTTCTCTATGAATGGCCAATGCAGCAGGGTCTACAGACCACTCTGAAGGTGAGGTGATCAGTCACAATGCAGCTAGTTCTGGGGTTGATTCAATGTTGCCTTACCTGGAAATTATATGTAAGGTGACTATCTTTATCATTTGAATTATGTTTTCTTTTTGATTTTCTTTCCACTTAAAGTTCCTATACGTGGTCAGTTCATGGCCCTTGAAACAGATCTGACTCTCCCCTGTTTCATCCATGAATGCTTAAAAATGCTTTCCTGATCGCACAGTAAATCCAATCAAATTAAAATTAGCTGTCGACAAAGCATCCATGACATCTGTTATTGTGGTTTCGTCACGCTGAAATTCCAGACTAAGCTGTCCCAACACATCCAAAACATCAAGTATTGTATGCATCCATGTAAGTTTTCCATAACTTCTTAAATTGAGCGAAATGTTTTTCGATCTACCAAGCACATCAGCAGTCCCAACAGGAGCTTCAACGGTATGCTCAAAATGTGTATGGATTGTGGAATATGACTTTAATAATGTAGTTAAAGCGGTTACAAAGTGAGGTGTCCAACGTGTTCCATGAAGATTAGTTGGTCGCAAAACTCTCTCCCCCATAATCTCAGCTACTTCTTTAAGATCTTACATTGCTTTTGGGCTTTAATGGTAGTGCTTGTCAACTAGTTTCAACATTTCATGCGCCATAAGTTGTGGAATTCCATTTTCTTTGTTGCAGCAACCCTAACTCCAGCCTGTAGGCAACACAGTGCATTGCGATATAAGGGTGATCTTTCTGAAATCGAGTCATCACGCTGTTTCTCCTTCCTATGTGACTGCAGCCACGTCGCAGCCAATTACAACAACTTTTCTTGCCAGTCTACTATGCTTAAATCTCTAAAAGCTTGTTGAATTGCAAAATAAATGCCGTCTGCTCTTTACCCCATTTTTAGCTGTAAAGCTACTAACTTTGGGAATATATTGAATGGCGTCTCTACTTTAAAGACAAAGTAAGCTGTGTTAAACAATGGTTTCTATTTCCTGATGGTTTAACTTTTTTAATTGCCTATCCATTGGTCCCTCGAGGTCAACTGCAAGGAGGCCCTTGTCATTCTTTCTTTTCAGCTGTTTACTATTAAATGCTGCATAACATTTATCATGAGACTCGCTGAAGGAGTTGCTGGTTAAAATTTCTAATCTATTTCAAAATTACTGTTACTATTGCGCTGCACATAACCTGCATGACGCTAATATAGTTATCACTCCCCAAAAGACGTTCCTTATCATGGAAACGGAAATCACCTTAATTGGTTTGTTGCGGTTTACACGAAGACGATGATATTATTTTACAACATCAACTCGTCCTATAACTATATTGTATCGAGTTTAATACTCCATATTCCGGAATAAATTGTATTGCGAATGCGCATGAGACTGGTATTAACAAACAACATATGCTACTTTGTCGTTCGAAATCGGTTTTTGATGTTGCACTCGAATTAAAATATTTATCATTTGTTAATACTAAAAATTAACTAGAGAGTTTCAACCATGTGTTTAACCACCACTATTTGCAAAACACATGTTGT
The DNA here is from genome assembly GCA_000149265.1 of Ciona savignyi. NCBI lineage: Eukaryota > Metazoa > Chordata > Ascidiacea > Phlebobranchia > Cionidae > Ciona > Ciona savignyi. The sequence goes on from CH002617.1 coordinate 13,494, forward strand.
ATGTCATATATTCATGCTACAGGGTCCCTAACCATAATTTGTATTTTATACCCTAAGTATGTACATGTAACACTATTTTATGCCCAGCTAAAATAACTTTTAACATTGTTTTCGGTTTTCAGTTTAAATCAGATCTTTGTTACGGCAACCAACAATTTGTATTTTAAAATGGACAACACTGAGAAATGGACATTCCACCAAGCTAAAGTCAACCTTGCAGCATTGTTAAACGATCCTCGCAAACTTCGTCGGGATTACGACCTTTTCACTAAAACTTGGGGTGAAACGTTTCGAGATTTACCTCAAGGTATTATATAAACCTCGTTATAATTTTAGTTCTCCTTGATGTTGAAATTATATGTTAATGCAGGCTCGACAATCTATCGTTCGAAATATATTCCAAATGTGGTTCGTGCACACTTTCAGGATTACCTAGACAACACAGGTGACCAGTATTTACGACATGAAAGCAAATCACTGGATCACCTTGAAGGAAGCAAAGAAGATGATGATTTAAGATTATTAAGCAATGTTAGGTGAGTTGAGAAGCTATTACAGTGGATGCCGCTTAATGTAATCACGGATAATGTTATCAATCGGTTAATATTATCGGAATTCCTGATCCCCGCCCGAACGTACAATATGCATTACAAATATGCCGCTTACTGTAATCAGTACATTGGTTATTGTTATCGATTTTCCCAAAACGTCCTAAATGTAGAGACTAATTTTGTTCACATCTAACATAAATGCCAAGCTTTGACGGTTAGCCACCTGAGAAACCTATAAACATTGAAACTGGAATTGTTGGGACGATGAAAAAGCAAATGAACTGGGTGATAATTTCGCGGCAAGCTTTAATCTAGTGAGTTTGGAAAAAGGAGGTGGAAAAGCTGACTTAACTTTGGTTAGTCTTATTGGTCGGGCAATAAAGGGCATTCAAATATTTCTTTACATGTGGAATTGTATTTAAATTTATTTAATTGCGACAACTATTGAACGATAAAATGACAATTTTCGTTTTTTCGGTTAATGTTATCAATCGGTTATTGTTATCATTTTTGGTGTTAACAAATGTGATCACATTAAGCGGCATCCACTGTATGAGTATAATAAATATGTTGTGTTATTTTTTAAGTATTTGATAACTGGTTTGATAATCATGCTCACCATTTGATCCACATAGCAAGCTGAGTATGAAAAGTGCAGTAAATGCCCAGCAAGAGAGAGATGCCATACTGAAAACTCGGGCAGCACTGGATGCTTTGCCCAAGATCTACCTCCGAAAGGATTTCTCGATGATGGATCCAAAGTTGTTCTCATCTGTGATGAGCAACTCAAATGAAGCAACCCGATCGTAAGTCGTCAACCATGTTATTTGAAATTTTTTACCAGCATAGCCCCTAATTGTCAACTAGTTGCACACTAAATATGTTGAAAAGTTTGCTAATTTAATTACTTTATTCAGGTATCATTCCCAACTAGGTTAACTTTATCTTCTTTATGGTTGCATTTTTTTGCTTTTACATCATCTGATGGCGCAACTATACTTTAACTTATGAAATTAATAATTTCCAGGCAAACAAATCAACGAAAAGCAATATCTTCGTCGAAACTTTTGCAGGAAAAACTGAGTCATTATCTTGACATGGTTGAAGTGGCAATTGTTCGGCAAATTTCTGTCCAATCAGAAGCCTTCTTTCAAGCAATGTCAATCCATGAGAAACTTCATGTAAATTAGATCATTTCATTGGCTCAGTAGATTATGAGATAGATTATCAGTTCCACCCTAGTTGGTTGATGATGGTTGATTTTATAGACTGCGATGTCAGACTTTATCAATGAATTGGCAAGTGTCACAGTTTGACAAACAAAATGAATTCTTATACTAATGAATACCACTGTGTGATTTGGCACTCATTAGATTTAACTGGGTTTTATCTTCAGTTTTCAAACCTACAATTTTCCTACTAAAAGATCATGGCACTACTTGATGTTACAACGGCGAAGCTAAAATATAATAAGTAGTGCTAATATTCAACACGATTCTCAGGAATATCTCAATGCCACACTGAAAAGCACTCAGATGTTGTTGTCGATGTTAAAGGATATCCGTAGCAATATCGTGAACAGCTCTTTGCAAGTGGGTAATGTTTACATTAAAGTTTTTAGATATTTCTAATATGGCTCTTTCGATCATCGAATAATTGGTTATGTTGTTATTTAAGTTCTATCCTGCTAACTAGGTGGTCCGTATAGACACACAAATGAACAACTGGTGATAAAATTACTCGGGATGAAATATCAGTGAATCCTTTATCCTTATTTTTTGTTTAGGCATATGAACTATAAGAACCCGGTGTTTTCTCTGGTACAAATAGCAATTTTAAAAATGTACACAAATTCGTAATTTCCCTTTTATGATTTACCCAAATTTGCCACTGCACATTCATAACATGTAAGTTAAGAGCTGTAAAGTTTCATTTTAACCAAATATTTCTTCCTTAACAATTTTTTTGCAAGTAAACCATCATCATAAAGGCCTTATATCTTTTTAACATTTTATTGTCTGCTCGTAATAATCCTTTCTTGCAAAACATTAGGTGACCCATGATAAAATCATCAGCTATGCACAATTAAAAATTTTGTCATCAGTCGTTGCTTGCAGGTGGTACGTCTACAGATGCAGCACACCAATGCCGTGGCACTTCTGCAGAAGTTACAGATGATGGTGACTGTGCACCAAACACAACCAACCATTCAACTCCTGCTATCCACTGACGAATATGCTGGAGCACTCGACCTCATTAGAACAACACATGACGTTTTGCATCAAGAGCTTGCTGGCATCAGATGCTTCCGGTATTTCTTTGCTTTCTGTTTATTCTTTGTAGGTGGAAACCTGGCATCATTTAAGGGCTGATTCCCTTCACACCAGCAACCAGATGTTTTAGCTAATACAGTTTGCAAGTGTAAACATTTTTTTATTGTCCCTACACGTAGGATGGTTAGCTTAGTTGTATTGGTAATATGATGAGCGATAACACAATTGTTGATAACTTGATGTTCATACAGTCATCTGAGTAGTCAGTTAACTGAGATGGAGCGTGTGATTGGTCAGATGATGCAACAGGAAATGCAGGAATGCTTCAGCAATGAGATTCAGCGACCCATCAGTGAAGGCACTTCCTGTCTCCAACCTCATCGAGTCACTGCTGTCACATTGGGGTTGTTGCGACAAGGTCAATTTGATTTCCTCGACAGTTTCAGGTTAGACGCTGTTAGGGGAAGTTTTATTTACAGGTATTGTAATTTTAATAATTGGATTCAGAAATCATTGTAAAATTTAAGCATTTAACAATTAATATTTACTGACTTGCGGTAAATTTTCATTCGTAAGATTGGAGATTGAAAGTGCAGTGAAGAGAATCATTAAGGAACTAGTTTGTGAAGCTGTGTTTGACGTACCGGAGGTGGATTCGACGCTTGCATCCAAGATGCGTGTGCTCAACTTTCATGCTTGGCTGGTCATGCTGAACAGAATATTCGACAATCTTATCGTGCTCCTCAGGTAGCATGTTGCGTACATACTGTCACTACTATGGGTGTGTAAAATAGAATAATTAAGTATTCTTGAATTATTTTAGAAATAAAATTTAAATAAAATTTCAATGCAGTTAAAAAAAAAAGTGTATTTAAAAGAGCAAAACTGTTGAGGTTTTGAGGTTATTTACCAATTTATAAAGAAAATCTGCTGCTATGCTCTGGTGCACCAAGACTATAAATTTGGGCCGTCCAAATGTTTGCTAAAATCCACGATTGAGGATTTGAATCGCTTGTAATTTTGATCTTTAGAATTTTAAATTCTACCGCTTACATCCCTAGTCACTACTTAACATTTCTTACTTACAGGAGAATAAAAACAATCCTAGAAATAATAAGTGGGGTGGCCAGAGACTCAGTTGCACGAGGAGACTTCTACAGGTCAACCAGCAAACAGGACAAACTTCTAAGTAAAACATACAAACGAGCTAACTCGACAGCGACCACCATGTATGAGGGGGCTGGGAATCCATTCGCGGACAGTTTGGTTGCATTTGATGATGCAACAAATCCATTTCTATACTCCGAAGAAAATCATGATGATGGCAACCCATTTATTGGGGATGAAATGGAAAATCTTGCGAGTTATGAAGATGAGTTGATCAATTCAGCTGCCGATGTGTGTTCATCCCCAACTGTTCAACAGACCCCCACCATCCAATTATCTGATAAAGAATCAGATATCGGTACAAAACCATCATCAGATCAGGTAAGTTGACTTTTATTCCTCCTAAACATGTGTGCAAAGCTAGTTTTCGTCAACGTGGTCAAGATCAAAACTGTAGAAAATGCTTTTTCCAATACTGATAGATATTTTTATCATATCATCTTATTAAATGTCTTTTTTTTAGTAGGCAGTCGGTGATAGCTAGTAATAGGGGGAAAATGTCATAATTTCGAATATTGATAATATACTTATCAACAAGTTTGTCTTCTATACTTAGAGTGAATGTGAAAGTGGTACGTCCTACTTTGATGAGGTCTTGTCGTCAGAACAATATGAAAATATTTCTCGAACTCTTCGATCAGTTTTGTGTTGTGCATGTGCCTTCCAACAAGACAGGTGGGTTTTGTGTGTAAGACCTGTTGATATTATGTTGTGGTCACATTATTGTAATGCACCTCTTGCTCAGATGTGGAGAAGTTGCTCATAGCGAAAGGGAAGGACTCTTCACTTGATAAACTCAAGTTCTGGTGACTTCCTTGAGTTGGC
>CH002617.1:49360-71144 GCA_000149265.1 Ciona savignyi
TAGAATACTTAACTTAGTAAAACTAAGTAGTTTTTACAAATTCAATTAGCTAAGGTTATACCATTCTACTCAACTCTTTTCCTGGTCACTCATCAACATCAGCAACACTTGAATTTCATTTCTTCCTTTTATGTTTTAGCATTGTGCCTTTTCTCCATTCTTGGTATTTTATTGTGATATTGTATATATTTTGCACACAGTTAATTTAAAAGCTGTAATTGGCTATTAAAACATATTAAGCGTGATACAGTGAAAACCCCGCAATAGAATTAAATCGAAAAAGATGAATTGATAATTTTAAATATACCAAATTTCTTATTTCTTATTGCATTTACAGGACTTTGGGCTCGAGCCTGGTTTTTGTCTTTCTTCATGGTCTCGGCAGCCACAATTAGGATAGAATAGATTAAATATCATAGGCCAAGGCTTGCATGTTTAAACTAAATTTTATGAACAATATTTAGTTGTGTGCTTTAAGGATGTTTGCTACGCGGTGTCAAAAAGATATTTGATATTTATGTTCACATGGTGATATAATAATTATATTTTTTAAGGTTAATTTGGTTTACAATTTTGTTCACACTGATGCGAATTAATGTAACTTTCCGCATTAGTCTTTACTACACATTTGCACCTGTATGCTGAATAGTCCTCTAAAAAAATCATGTTATCCACACATCACAAACATCTTTTTACTTCAATTATTTGAGTTAAAAATGAGTTAGGCTGGCTATTTGCAATATATGCAGGTGAACACAAAATAACTGGTTGTATTTTTTGCATGAAACACAAAATGTATAGATAGGAAAAAACAATGGATGAAAAGCTTATATTCTTGGATGTTCCATTGTTAGTGTCACCATCACAGAGTTTGTTTCATCCTGAGATCCATGTCAACAATGGTATGTGTCATCTTAAATGGTGTATTATGTGATCCTTATCTTGCCTCAAGCACCCCAGTCCATTTGTATGGGGTATCAGTTAGTTAAAAATAATATAGTAGTAATCGACTAGATATGACTGTAATATATTTTAATATGCATTTGTGTATGTTTGTCTTTATTTTCCAAAGCCCATGCTGGTAAGAATTTAATTTAAAATTGCAATTTCAACTTGCTGGGTTTATGATGCAACCCCTTCTTTCTTATGATCTATCAAAAATTAAAGCTTTATATTCTACAGAATCAGAGGATAACAGTGAGTGGTCAAATATATCGTTTGGAGAGCTTGCTGGAGGCTTGCAATTTGCCACACATCTGCAAAAGCATAATATTTACTGGTTAATAATTTGCTATTTTGTTTGCTTTGATATTTAGAATCAGTAATTTAGTATCACAATTCCACCTGTGAAAACAGGGTGGGATAAGAATCGACAAAAGGACCCATCAGTTTATGCTTTCGGAAACAAAACTGTTACAATCAGTTTAAAATATTCAGCAATGGTATATATAATGGTCTAGGATAGGATAGAATATTCATGTTTATCCAGTAAATAGGAAAACCAATGGGGTTAACACATGGGCAATCATCAGATCACCTTGCGCCCATCGTCGGGATACCGGAGCTATTTCAGTGTGTTGTATATGATCGACATGTTCCTTCAATTTGGTAGAACCCATTATTCCGCTGGGTTCAGGCAATGTCCGTAAAGTGCCTTGCCCAAGGACACCCGACTAGCTAGTGACCACTTCCACACCTGCGACCTTTCGATTGAAAGGCATCGCCCTTAACCACTAGGGTAACCGGCCGGACGTTTGAATTAAATACCTAACATTAATAAGTTGGTTTGTTAACTCAGGGACACATTCGTCTATGTTTGCAGAAACAAATTATAAAAAACATGTGTATAATATATAGCGATTGTGATTAGGGTCCCAGTTTTCACATGTATATATATCTCAGGTTACAATGAGTGTTGCAACGATATATATACTAACTCTGTTTGGCGTAATATTTTAATATAATTCCGTTTATTTTTACATACTTTATTAAGGCCATGGTACCATACATTTGGTTTTATACAAGCTAACTTTCCTTACCAACAAACTTAACATAACTTAAGTTGTACCACATAATATAAAGTTCAACAATCAAAGTTCAAAAAAGTGTGAATGGTTGTTTATATTACTTAGACAATCTAACAATCAAAACGTGATTGGTGGTTTATATTATGTTGACAATCGAACAATCAATCTGGAAATGTTGTATAGTATTATTGAGGTTAAATAGAAAAACTTTACGAAAGCATTAATTTTGAACTACGCATATCTGTGTCTTTTGTCTTATCATTTTTTTTCGTTTCTGAGGCAAATACATGGTTTATTCCTTCAGTAGGTATAAAGTATGGTTGGGTTTTGCACATCAGTTTGTAAGTTTATTGCAATGATTATAAAAAAGGTGATTTTACGTGCAAGCCTTATTTAAAGACACATAGTTTTATTGTTGTCAAACGCATTTCAATACGCTAAAGCCGTTTGTATTAAATTTTGGTATTTTCCTATGTTAAATAATGATAATCGCAAAATGCGGCCCGTTATTATCGAAAAGTATCATTGCAGCCCTAGTTATAATAAAAAATTATTTTACAATTGATGTTTAGCCTGTAAAAGTAATTAACCACTCTTGTGTGTGCTGTATTATTTTGTCCCTTTTTAAAACATGGGACATATATTGCTTTTGTATGTTTTTTTGTTAATTTCTTGGCATGCATGCGATGTCGCCACACTTGGTGTATAAACTATAGCCTACCAATTCCAATGGTGGTGTGATTTACGAATAGTAGTTGTTAATCATGTGGTTCACACTCACTTGTAATTATGCTAATTTTTATAGGAGAACCTGTGGAAATGTATTGGAGCTTTTCGAATATATTTCAAGTACAGAGATGCAGAAAATGGAATGCAGAGTAATCTTCGAGCAAGCTCAAATCATACCAGGTTTTAAGAATGTAGTGTTTATCACATAGCGTTCATCTCTAAATGGATTTTTTTATTGAACTCAGGTATGAAATTGGTGGATGATGGGAATTGGTTATTTATCCTTGTGGCAACATCAAACTGTGTTTATCGAATTCAACTTCCTTTGCCAAGGCAAAAGGTTTAAACATTAATAAATTCATGTTATCCAACTTAACTTTTTATTTGAAGCTTTGGGAATGCAACCAAGTTTTTTTACAGGATCGTTACCTGTTGAGTGGTTTGTCATCCTCATTATTTGATGATGACCAAAATCGCTTCAAACTCCCCTTCACTGATGTTGTGCTTTGCTCATCTTCCTGCGTCTCAGATTCCTCTGCCTGCTTCGTTCTTGCGCTGCAGTCTGGTGACCTTGCCTTCATCAAGTTGCTTGAAAGAGGTTGTTTTTGTTGGTTATTTTTGCTTGACTTCTTTCAATTAATCTGATGCTTTTCAAGGTAAAGGGAGTTGTAATGTGGTGAAGAAAACTTCCAGAATATCCAAGATTTGGTCGGGATTGAACCCTTGGGCAGCGGGTGAAGCTGTTGAGTGCCCAGATGATCTTGTCATTTGTGATGTTATGAAGAGAGATTTTAAAGCAGTAGGAATTTGTAAGGACCACCGTCTTCGAATCTGGTCATGCAAGGTAAAGCATGGAAATTGTAGATTAAATGAATAGCATTGGTAGCCACTTAGCCAGTACGCCGGTGTAGGGAGTGCTAAATGCTCCCAGTGGCCATCACAGAAATCATTATAATACACCAGGTACATGACCCGATTGACTTCCAATTTTATTGCTGACTTAAATATGTAGCAGTAGAGAGTTTACAAGAGATGTTTCTCGCTGTGCAGTACCGGTACTTAATGTATAAAAATTACATTGAAATAAATTTGTATCACTGATTAACCCACTACAATAACAATTATGTGATCAAATCTATTATGCAAACATCCATTATGCATAAAAAAGTCCTTGAATTTTATAAGGTTGGTATCGCAAATATAGTGTGTTTAAACTTTCGAATATATTTATTTAAAAGCAAGTTTATTTTGTGACACACCACCTCCAAAAATGTTAAAATCTTATAGGTATTTGCAAATACTGCTAAGTAATAACATGAGGTAATGATTATGTTTTTGTAATAATATAATGTAAGTTGTATTTCTAAGCTCCCACTTTACAAATATGTATAGATGCCTTCGAATGAGAATGACAGATATTCTTTCAGTATGGAGAAACGCCTTAAGAGTATTAAGTGCAGTAGATTTTTGGAGTGTTTGTGAATTAGATGATAACATTTAATTCGATTTTTCATGCTCTTTTGTTGAATTTTTAAATCTAAAAAATTTTAGTTGTGCAATGCATGTGTGAAAAATTTAGAAACAATTTCCACACAATGTTTTAAATAGATAGTCGGCTTCATAATTTGTAAAGAGATATTAAAAACGTTACTTCTTGCAGCTTAAGTTGCTTTGATCTTAAAATGCGTTTTACAGTTAAAAACATAGTCATAGCTAGTTTACTACTTCTTTAATTAATTGATAAAACAGTTGTGTTTTTCGATCCCATAAGCATCCTATGTAGACGTACTGGGGTTCCTAAGAGCACCCTATGTACCCCTAGTTCAAAGTCCATTGTGGCAACCCATGTCTATCATTAACTGTTTTCGGGAATATCCACGAAAACTATACCCCACTTATGATCTGTCTTCGCCCTATAATAACAGGTAGAAACATCCAATTGAGTTTAAACTAACTAAATATAGTAGTTATTGTGGATTAAATCCCAAGCATACAAAAGACCTAAAGCATATAAAAGAGAAATGACTGTTTTTAACCTTGATATTTTTTGGTAACTGATATTTTAGGCTTAAAAAGGAATACTTTCTACTATTTTTTTACTGAAGTTGTAAATGTGTAAAATAAATTAACAAAAATACATTTAACATTAAATAACCAAGTTTACTTAGAAAAATCTCCCAAAATATAAAATACAATACATAAATATAATTTACATTTATTATCAACTTAGTCAATAGAGAATTTCAATACAAACACCCTGCTTAAACTTGCGATCATGCGCATTTAAAGCCACATAAAACCAAATTGGGTTAACACTTTTTCAGGGGTTCTGTATTATGTACTGGATACACATTGGCTAATTTAAGGTGAATCATACACTAAGGAAACCTAGCAACACCCTAAGAACTTGAAAATAACTGGTGTTTTTACAACATTTCATTGTGTTGTGATCCTTTAAAAATTATCTTGGGTATTAGAAAAATGATAAAAGTACAAAGATAACCCAAAAATAAATATCAAATTAATATAACCAAGTTTACCCCAGAAAGTGGTCTCTGCCCTAAGCTGCCAGCCTGCTACAGTTAGTTAAGTCTGGTTTCACACAGAAAAAAACAGAAAATCATACGCTTTTATGCTTTTTCGCAGTGGTGTGCAGATTCTAAAAATAAGTCTCAAAGATAGAGAAATACCACCTTCTTGCTACTGGCTTGGATATGTGAATTTAAATATCACATCTGCTACAACTGTTAGGTGTTTACTTAATAATAGGAATCGAACTCCGGGAGTAAGTGATTTAAAAAGTACCAATGAATATCAGTTTAGTGGTAGTTTATAAAGATGTTTGCTTTGTAGTTATGCTGATAGAAACACAACACAAAGTTTCCCCTTTTTTGCACATTGGGCGAGCAATTCCTCGAGCCAAAAAATATGTTTTTGGGGTATTTTGAGTTGAGTGATTGGTTTGTTTCATTTTATGCCAAATTTGCTAAAAACTAGTTTTTTTTACAGCGTCTCGATTGTGAAGCACAGTTTGATATAACCAAATACCAAAACAATAATCCTTCAGTCTTAGGTAAGTTTTGAATTATTTCTTGAATTTAAATCATTGAAGCCAATTTATCTAGCAGGACAGCATCATAAAATCCGCATGAAGTGTGGTGCAGCGGGTTCATGTCTTATTTCTGTTGCTTTCTCATTGGGTTTGGATTCTGTCTTCATTAATTTTAAAGTAAGTTATTGTGATTATAATTTTTGGGCCTCTTAAAAAATAACCTACATTTTTTTGACACCCACATGTGTCTCAAACATAATGTTTGGATCATCAAAATCCAACCAAATGTCTGGGCCATGTCATCTCACATTCCAGAAGGTTTTCTCCTGACTGTACAGTTTTGTTAAGTGCAAGTATACATTGACTGGTTTGTTAAGTGCAAGTATACATTGACTGGTTTTTGATATTCATTTAAAGATGTATCTTGTCAGATTTATCTCCTCTTTATCTACCTTTTCTTAATACCAATTTTTATTTGTTGGATTAAGAGGAATTTTGGGAAGACTGTGTCATAATCCCTTGGGATATTTATAACAATTAAGAAAAAACACATCTATACCATGGCAGCTAACATTCTTAAAACTTAACCTAAATTTCATAATCCTTTAAGTCTAAATACCTGTTACATATCCCTGAAATATGTTGCAACAAATCGGGAATTCCCACGAAAATTACAGGCTGTAATACATCCCACATTGACTGCTACACATCTATTTCATATTAGTATCAAGTTTTATTTCTTTAAAATTTTAATATATATACATAGTCCATTTAAGTTCACAGATACCGGCTCCAAAAATATACAGTGCCCCTTTCTATCTTCTGAATTGCGCTGGTTCATCAAAACTCAATTTCAGTAGTTTTATTTGCCATATACTTATATTTTGTACAAAATTTGTTAAAGTTACAAACTAACAAAACACCAAGTAATTAGTATTATAGTTATAGTATTTAGTATGTATCACTGGAAACACATCCTGCTTAGATGTTACATACTTGATTTGTAAAATAAATGTCAACAACAGAAAACTAAAATATTCTTCATAAATTATGAAAACATGCCGACTGACTGAAGGTTAATGGCCTAGCGGTTAGAAACAGTATAATTTGAACATACAAAATTCTAAAAATACCAAGATCTCTTTAAGAACAATAAAAATTGATTTGTTTTTACACAAGCTCAACACTGAAAAATTAGTCCGGTTCTGTTGCAGCATCGCCTGATGGCCAATACCTACTCTTCAGTAACCTTGATTTGTGTTCTGCTACTTGATTTTAGCTTAGCTTAACCATATAAAATCTATCAAATAAATGGTTTACCATATTTAAAAAGGGGTGTAAAAATAAAAATATGGGGTGTAAAAAAAATATAGTATGGCAGGGTGCTTTACAAATGCGAAATTCACTGTGTTGGACGGCGTCCACTGAGGGCTTTAAAAAGTTTTAAATTTCGTTGACAGAACAATGTATATGGTTTGATTATTGGTATCAGTCTTATTATTCTATGTTCCAGGTTAAATTATTTCATGCTTGAAAATAATTTTGTGTTTAGCTTGATGCCACCATCCCAACCATCCAGCACATTTCTACCATCCACTGCTTTGAATCAGCGAACCACAACTTGGTTGACTACCAACTAACAAGTGATCGGTTGTTGTGGGGTTTGTGGCGTGATGCAGATGATCAACCCATATTGTCCGTGTGTGACATCACAATACAAACATGGCATGAAGTCGCAATGATGCATTCTCCACCATCGGATGTCAGTATTGATCCCTCATCTAGATTTTGTTCAAACCCATCATCCTACTTCTAGGTGTCACTGCAATACAATACAACAATGGATGAACAATTCTTGACGAAAGTGTTGGGTGGACGGTTGTGTTTAAAAGCAATCCATAAGTCGCTAGCGATGGTCCACCAGAACATTCGCATCAACCCAGCAAAGAAATCAATTCAAGCAGACATTATTAAAACTATTCAATCTCAGGTATATCCAGTGGGAAATGTCATTGTCCACTTTGTGTATTATACAAAAAGTTTGCAATTCAAAAACTTCATTTGTAGTTTATTTTTTTAAAGAAAATTAGTTTATCTAATTTTTTTCTCTAACATCTTTTATAAAAAAACACAAACTAAAAAACATTGGGATGAGTTGAGCCGTAATAAGAAACTATGTGTTACGATGGTGCAGTAAAGAAAAGTTGCTGCTGCCAATCCCTTTATTACTGGTTTGCTGTTACTAAAAAAACAAATGTTAGTAAGACACTATAAAAATAAAACTAAATAATATATTTACAATTGCGCCTTCGTTAATTCCGTGAAATACCACTCCTTTATTATATTAATAAGCAAAAGCAAAACTGCTTCTTTCTTCGCCGAAGCCTAACTCAAAATCACTTTACAAATTAAGACTTACATACCATGGCCAAGGACAGATTATAGAAACAAAAAGGTTACAAAAATCAATGAATCATGACAGATCAGTGGACCATTAAAAATTTTACTACAGCGATAAAGTAACGCTATGAAAAATTACTTTGATGATGCATCAATCAAAATAAAAATATAATTGAAGGAAAAGCTTCGCCCGACAACTTTATAAATAAAAGTAATGCTGTATTGTCTATATATTAGAAGCTATAACAATGTATAAAAAAGATTACGACATGTGTTGTGATGTCATCCAAAAAATAAAACTTCATAATTTTCGAACGTATCGAACAACTCAAGTGTTGAACATTTTGCCCTAACTTTAACACACAAATTGCTAGAGCACTTCAAAGCATACCCAGTCAAAATTCGCAATTTGCACCAAGAATCTCATTTTTCAAGGGTTAAAACAGTATTTGCAGGATTTCGGATTGTTGTAAAATTCTATATTTTTACCCCAAATTTCAGAACCACAGTGAAGACAACAAGACAAATCTGCAGGACAAGCATCCCGCATGGTCAACATTCTACACCAGTTGCTTACAATATCATGCTCATTCTTCCAAAGCCATAGCTTTGTCCGAGTCAGATACTTGGGGCCCATCTATCATAAGAAAGGTTATAATTGATCATTCTATTAAAGGATTTATTAAAAGCTCAGCCGGTTAGTCATTTTTTAACACATGTCACATTCAGGGCTATGTCTCGCAGCTGGTGGGAGTTCCCCTTCTCGAAGCTGTATGTAGAGGCGCTGATCCCTCTGTTTTAAAAAGGAATCGATTAGAAGGTTTGTAAATACAATAGCAACAGTTGTTATTTGTGTAGTGTTGAAATTGATTCATGCAATTTTGGTTTTAATAAAAAAATTTTTTTTAAATATTTATCTGTTAAAAAAAAAAGCTTAAAAATAATTTAATAAATTTAAATGGGATATCGGTGTGTAGACATTTAGTTTTTGATTACAGTTGTTGAAATACATTTTCGGTTTGTTAAGAAGTAAATGTCGGTGTAGCGGAAACCACAAACCATGCTGTGTGTGTACTTTTTCTAGAATAATATAATTTCGGTTTAATGACATCATCAAAATAATATTACGTCACTAATTTCATGTTACAGGTCCACCTATAAAGATTTATATGAAAATGTTAGAGATGAAACTTAAATTTCCATCAAGCCTACATGTTTTTTTCTGACTACCTATCTTTGAAACTAACTATAACTGAAGTTTTTGGAACAAATGCTGACTATATCGGTAAAAATGTTTAAAACCCTCAAAAAACGTAAACAAACTGGTAAGCTCACGACTAGGACATCCAAAGAAGCACAAAAGTTTTTGGCGTTTTAAGAGTTTCACCTAAGTTTCACCAAAAAAAGTCATATAATTAAAAAAAGATTTACTTAAAAATTTTAAATACAAAGGTATGTACCCGTTTGTAGATTGCACCAAAAGCAGCAATAATTAACAAACCTTTGAACAGTTCCTGAAAAACTGTGCACAAAATTCATAACCACTGATCTGTAGCCTTAGCTTCTAGATGTAAACAAATTAAAAAAAAAAACCTTAGTTACTCCCCACAAAATCACTAAAATATACTGACAGAAGGGTCTGCCTCTGGTCACGTACTGTCACAAAAAGGTCATTTATAATATTGTAAATTGATAATTTTTATAGGAGACCTGCACTACACTAAAACCTTATTTCTTAAAAATTCGAACAGCATTTATATGTTTTTATTAGGTAGTATGGTATTGCCTAACATTTCTACTATTGTGAGTGGCGATAATGGGGATTTCTGCTAAATCTTTGTCCAACTGGTTGATGTAGAGTTTTTTTCATGGCTAGGTGCAGGATTTGACGCACACGCAAAATCGATACAATAACCATGTGCAAACTCAAACTGTATACTCTGTACAAAATCAACAGTCTTAATTATCTTGATGTTGTTTTATAAATGTGAACTAATGAATAGTTGTAGCATTGTTATAGTTATACTTTTGTTGTTGTTTTTTTGACAAGTGTAGTTGCTTTAATCATGATATTATTCATAAACTGGCTCAATGCATTCAAAAGATTGCCGATCCTTGATGTAGAAGTGTTAACAATTTGAAGTGTTAACAATTTCTCTTATGTTATAACACCCATTGAATTTTTCCACCAACCGATTTAATTAATTAATTCTTTCCTGTTAACCTATTTTTAAATGGAATCACAGACTGCTTACATGGTGATTTGGTGAAACTGGTCCGTAGTATAGCCATGTTGGCAACAGTACTTGGAAGGGATTACCTTGATGAAATGGCAGAAATGCTGCAACTTTGCAACAACCCTGTCACCTTTATAAAGGAATCTTTGGAAGATATTAAAGAAGCATTAAGGTAAATACAGCATGGTTGTTGCCCACACCCCCTCCACTTCCTTCTTTCTATGTAGTGCCGGCTGTGATGACTTTGACCTGGAGGACAGTATGAGTGGTATCAGTGATATCCCAGCAACTCTGCGATATTTACTTGATAGTCTGGAGCCAAATATAACTGAACATGACTTAGGTAAGAGGTACATTTTAAGTTATTATATTCCCATCTAGGACAATCCTCGAAATAGAGACAAGTTTAATTTTCCATCGGTCGTTGGCCAACACCTGTTTAATGAATTTTGTAGCAATAAGTAATGTGGGTACATCTTAAAACACAAATTATTTTTTACAAAGACAGTTTGTTTGAGCTGTCCCAGCAATGTATGTAGGATTGCAGTGGTGTATGGTGGAAACCATTTAGTTTTGGCTACATTAATATACTTGAACTTTAGTTTGATCATAAAGCAATTTTTCAAACCAGGTTCCTGCCCTCCCATTCAGTGTGATTATGTGATGCAGTTGTTGTTGTCATCCACTCGTCAAATAGTTGAAGATCGACTTCAGCTCACGATCCTCCTGCTCATCATGTCCTCCCTCTTCGAAGATCTTCGTGACTCGGTAAACATCAATCTACTATCACTTTTACGTTTAATATTAAAAACGTTTGCTTTGCAGTTCCCGTCGCGAGTTGCTATATATGTGCGCGCATACAGCTCCATCGTGTGGATGGTGACAGCAGAGAAAGAGCATCTCAACGCATCATTGTGAGTCCCACTAGTGAGATGTAGACATGAATTTATTATGGTTAATTTGTATGTATCAGTATTGAAAATGTCAGTTCTGCCAACTTCTTTAATAGAGCAGTACTGCCTGCAAACTATTTAATTAAGTGTTACCCTGCTAACATTTAGATGGAACAGCAAAATGTAAAACAAAAAATTTATCAATTAACAGGGAGATGTCAATCAAATCGCTATCATTTTGTGATGAAAAGTCTTTATTGTTGATCGAAAGTTTTGTTCGAGGAGATGGTGGCAGACTGATTAGTGCCGCCTTGTGTCAAAATTTTAGCAACTTTAATGGACAGCTGGAAAACATTCACATTCCTACAGCGGTTTCGGTTATTATTCAACTTTTGTAAGTTTGATGAATAAAATAAAAAATGGCAATAAATAAAGAACATTATTCTTTTCAATTTAGGTGGCCCCTTGGTCCAACTCTTTCCTTCCCGGAATTTTTGTTTGCCAGCAGACAATATAGTCCCTTGCTACATTATATTAATGATATAGTGGTTGATTGGTGTGAATTCTGTCCTAAGTATACCACATACATGTTAGCTCATTGTCATCTCCACTTTGGGAATTATAACAAGGTATGTGGATAATAGCTATTGTGAAATCATTATTAATGCTTGTTGGTTGATAGGCCTTGCGGTTGTTCATCCATGTTGGGGGTGACGCAGGGGGCGATGAGATGATCATCAACCGGGTGTTGCACATCGATGACCAATCACAAATGACCCAACGTGAAATCCAAGTCTTGTACTTTACCAAGGTTGGGCTCTTATGCATGGAATCTTAATCTTGACAACCAGTTTTACCATAGGTTCTTAGTACATTTGAGAAGTTGGGTCTTCACGAGCAAGTGATAGCACTAGCAACGCATGCTGTTGGAAAAGCTGCTTCCAATGATCCAAATCTAGTAAGTATAAACAAAGTAGCCATGACACAACCAACTAACCTACCCCTCTTCCAGCCCATATTATGCTCCAGTTTGTTCCGACAAACTCTGCAACTTGAGCGGTATGATGAGGCGTATCAAGCCATCCTGCTTAACCCCAACAGAGAACATAGGAAGGTAATTACAGAAATCGTATTTTAGCACCAAGTGTGAAATATGATTGTTACCATGCCCTTATCAGAACATCATGGGCGACGTTCTGACATTTTATATATAAATCTGGATATTTCTTACCATGATCTAGAGTGGAAAGTCGTTGCTTAAACTTTTAGTGAAAAGTAGTTGCTTAAAAGTATTTTTTGTTAAAATAGGCTCTTTTGTTTTACGATAAATTTAAATTACCAAGAGGTTAGTTACGATCTTATGCTTTGCATGATTAACTTGTTATAAACATTTTCCAAATAATAAATAAATGATGTCGGGGAGAATATTTTTCACCCACCGTCTGGTTACTAACGCTATTGCAGTGTATTGTGCATCATACACATGTTTCTTCAATTTTGTAGAAACCATTATTCCACTAGGTTCAGGCAGTTTCTCCTAAGTTCTTTATCCAAAGACACAACCGACTCGCTAGCAACCAGTTGCAACCTTTAGGCTGAAAGGCAAGGCACTAAACCGTCAAGCTATCCTTCAGACATAATGTTGAGTAGCTTAAGGTTACGTTATCAGCGCAAAGTTATATACCAGAATAATTTGAATTCTAGGAAAATTTATTATTCCTCCAGTTTTAAATGAGCCATTTTATTACTTGTGGTTGGTGACATTTGTGGAGCAGCATGTAAGCAACCTTTTGTCATTAAGGCAAATATCCAACACATTCGTGCTAAAATTTGGGAGTGTATGTGATGAACAACTAACAAATACTGATCATCCAGGATTGCCTTCGTACTATGGTTGTGGCAATGTGCGAACGAGGAGAATATAAAAGATTAATCGAGCACTCCTATGACTCAATGTTGGATGATGTGAGTATACACCAGTTACGAGCCCTACCAACAACCCTTACCCTTACCAACACCGACAGTTGGTCAGCATACTGGATCACCGAGCTAGATCAAGCGACATCTTCAACAAATTCTATGATATTTTGTTCTCGTTCCATGTGTACAGAGGCAATTACAGAAGAGGTCTGAATTATCTCATTTTCTTTTATGTGCCATAACCCCCTCCCCTTCTCACAACAGCTGCTCTTGCAATGTATGAAAAGTCATGTCGATTGCAGCATGTACCCCCCAACCCCACCACACTTCACCTGAAACAAATGTGCCTCATCACCACCATCTCCTCCCTGCGGCTTGTTGACTGTGATAATCAGTGGCTTTTACTACCGATGCCAGCCAACCAAGTCCTGGTAAACTTCTTATAATGTCATGATCAATATTTTACAAAGTTTTTTTTTATACAGTCACAAATCAGTCAATCACCAAAGCATAACACCCTTAAAGAACCCCTATCACCTCATAAGGTTCAACCAAAACCTTGCATTGTGGAGTTAAAGCAGCTACAAAATGAATTGTTGCTTTTGGAGGCAAGAATCAAACTGATGTCGGATGTGGTGGGTTTACTAGTTGCATATTTACCATATTCGCATATTAACCCTATTTTTTATAGAACGAGTTAAAGGTCGGGGTGGGGGCATCAGCAAATGAAACAGTTACATTACTTGTTCACAATTCTTTTTTTAACGACGCGTTTGTTATTTGTGAAAAGTTTCAACTAAAGAAACAAATTGTGTTCGAAGCTTTATGCACAAGGTAAAAATATACGACACCCATATTCACCAAAACTTGATGTATGCACCCCCACACATCCTAGGTGTATTCATGCTTCTTATTTAAATGATGACGCCCAAGTACGAACATGGCTAAGAAAGAACAGTCGATCAGGTGTACACCTAAGGGATGAGATGTGGTGGTTCATGAAGGATTCATTGGAAGTCCATGGTGATGTTTCCATTCACAAGTCACTCTACTACCGAGCTGTACTGGAAACCATGCTCTCCTACTCATTCCCACTGCCTGCTTGGTTCCTTAATTACTATAAGGTTGTATTTTAATTATAATGTGGTCAAACCAATTTTGTATCTGTAACTAATTTGTTTAAACCCAAGCAACTGAACTGCGCGGAGTTGCTGCGAATGCTGATGTGCTATGATTGGCTTGAACTTTCCACAAGAATTTCGATTGAATTCTTGGAAGCTCTTCAAGGTGTCCGACCGGATCAGTTTGCTCTCAAGGTAACTGGGACGTCCAATGGTATTTGTTGGTCATCCAATTTAAAATTCTGGTTCTGACTTTTAACACAACTGTAATAGCTCCAGCAACTAGACTGTGGGTATGATGTTAGGATAGGATATTTATCTTTTTCCCCGTGAATGGGAAAACCAAGGGGGTTATCACACGGGCAATCGTCAGATCACCTCGCGCCCATCGCCGGGTTAACAGAGCTATTGCAGTGTGTTGTATATGATAGACACGTTCCTTCAATTTGGTAGAACCCAATAATCCGTTGGGTTCAGGCAACTTCCGTAAAGTGCCTTGCCCAAGGACACAACTGACTAGCTAGCGACCAGTTTTGCACCTGCAACCTTTCGATTGATAGGCGACGCACTTAACCGCTAGACCTACCGGCCGGACACGTTATTCTCTTTCATTTAAAAATTATTATTTTCCCAGCAGAGTTCCCTAGTCAACCATGGAAAACAAGTATGGCATCCACGTAACGAGATCTTGCAGTTGTTAGAATTGCTGGAGGACATGGCTTCCCATGGAAACTACAGTGAGGTTAGTGTTCATAGGAAGCTTTTACGACACATCACTAATAATTTATCTCCATAGCTCTTGGAGTCGTTGGAAAGCACATACGAGGAATATTTGAACAAAATTAAAGATTTAGTGTAATCTTTGATAAACTGCTGTCGTTTTGTAACAATCATTTTAATAAAATCTGCGAATTTATTGCATTTACTAAAATTCATAATGTAATAGAAATTTGATCGCCTTGCTGTGGAACTGAATGAGACTATTTTTCTTCCAAAAAATTGTCATTCTATTTCGAACCTATCCCCTTTAATGATGATTTGATTGGACGACTTCTGCTAAAATCAACCCGCTTCATCACATTTTTAGGACGTGGTCGGGGATTTTCCTAAGGGCAAATCTACAAAATGTAAATTAATAACTTAACTAGACCGTGTTATCGTATAACTAAAGTTTTAACATGTAGGGAACCGTTGCAGGCCGCTTGGCTGTCGTAGTAGATTGTTCTTTGTAGGCCTTAGGTAAGCCGGTTACAACACCTGATGCGATCTGCGATTCCCTTCGCGCTTTCTCGATAAACGTCTAACATAAACGTCTCGTCGACTTGACTACTGTCTTCTGTGTTCGTTGATCAAAGCTCCAGTAGTTTTATAGCATTCATTGTATTGAGCAATTGAGGCGATTAACTTTACGAGTTAAATCGTTAGTTGTTTTAACGATATAGATTCCAGATAAAACTCTCAGTATCGAAACATACAAGATGTTTCTTAATGTGTTAGGCGACTCTGTCGCTCTCTCAAGCAAAAGTGAAATAACCTTATATATATAGGCAAAGTACGACAGCTGCGGTAATAATCGTAAACCTAATAATAATATTTCAATGATGACGGAATGTCAGCGCAAATGCCGGCCGTTGCGATCATAAATCTTATGTAAACACATGAGGTCGCTACTAAAGCTTTTGCTTAACCCTTTCCGGAGTCGGCCGATATGTCGCTATTTTTGCATACTTATAATTTTGGATTTCGTCTCTTCCAATTCGATTGAACTATATTTCTTTTTATATGTGGTGCTCGAGGATTGTTGGGTGTCGTGACCGGGTTGTTGACGATTGGTCCACCTCGGGGATTGACCGCGTAAATGTACATGTACGTTTGTTATTCGGTGATTATCGCTATGTAGGGGGATTACCATGTTAAGATGTTCTAATACAATTAAAATCTTTCGTGTTTCTTAAAGCAGAAAAGCATGTGCCCATGAGGTAATACACCAATTCTGTTATCCATGTTTATTACAAAGTAAATATTATAAACGAATTCGTTTGTGACCATGTATTTGACAATCTAGAAAGTTTTAATCCGAGTTACAGTTTTGTTTCTGCAAGCATATGGTTGAGTTTCCAAACGTCTTTACGATGTGCAGCTAACGGTTTAAAACTAGAGCGATAACCACCATTTGTAAAACTGATTTTGATTGTTACCACTATGTACATCTATCTCCGTATATAGAAATCCTTACCACAATCGATATACTTTATATATAGCCTATACACGTTTTATATGATGTTTCTGCAAGCAGAAACGATTGGATCGTAACATACGTTTTTCGTCATTTGATCTTTTTAGTTTCGTAACGACCAACCTAATTATTTGAATTTTAATTAATTGTGGCCTTTGTTAGTCTACTTATAATAACTTTAGGAAATTTTCCAAAATTATTAGTAAATTTTTCATCACCAAATTACAGGCGCGTCTTGCATCAAATTATAGCAAAAATGACTAATATAATATAACTAACGTCCAAAATAAATTTATTTGGCTATTTAGGTTATGCTCTGTACAAAATAGGATGCTGAAAAATATTATTTGGGTTTTTACAAATCTGGGAAATTAACCTTGGGTGAATTCCTAAATGTTGGCTTTTAGCAGACCTAGGTAAAGTTAACTACAGTTTTATTCCGATCGTTAACTAGAGTTATATTTGTTGTATATTTCGACCCCAAAGGGTTTGACCAAACCAAAGAAAAAGTAAGCCAAAAACAATCCCATTTTCCACAGGGATAAGCGAAAAAGTTGTTGGAAGCGAATCCATCCGCTTACTTAGTCGGTTGTGTCCTTGGGCAGCCAGCTAACATCTGAATCCACTGGTAGGGCCTACAACACCACCCGATTCGTTACGGATTAGCCCATAGTATGGGACATGGTTTGGTATGATTAGCGCATAGTATGCAGCCATGGTCGTATTTTCATACCACATGGTACGGCGATTAAGCATATTATGGTTGATCGCCATATTTTGTAAAATCATCGCAATGGTTACGCATGACTTATTTTCAGATTAAACAGTGTGTGGTAGCGTACGTAGGTGTAGCCTAAAAAGCTTCGGAGGATTAGTTAGAATTCCATTTTAGCATGTTCAATTGGGCAGTTACCGTTATTTTAGTGTGGTACATATTAAACTACCAAAACTACAGGTATTAGTAAAATGTTAAGCGATCGGTTAAGGTTGCCGGCTAATACTGTGGCCGAAGATGTCTGTGTGTGGGGTAAAGGGGTCGTATGGTGGGGCTGTGGGGCTTGATTAGCGCCTATGACTAGCACTAGTATGGACCTGAAGCTCCCTGGCCACTGAGACTCCAAAATGACTCCGAAATGACTCCAGCCGACTCCGTCACGGAAGGTTGATTTTATTCTTGTTCACACACGAGCACAGCAAACATACAACGCTAGTGAATAAGTCGTATGTACAGGTGAAGGCGATATACACACAGTTCTTGGCTAATTGCCACGTTAAAACGGTTGTCTTGCAGTAATAAATTGATCTCTGCACTTTACTCGTTGAGCGGTAAAATATCGACCTCTCAGCGCTGAAGTATAAATCGTATGTCTTAATAGCGTTAAAACTCTCAGTCTTCACAATTTCGGTTTCAACAATAATATTCTGCTTCAGTATTAGCCGTTATACTGTTAGCAGGCCACAACGATACTAATTATTGGTTGCGCTACGGCGCTAGACGTTTTTGTCTCACAGCGACGAAGTCTGATAACCATGTAAGAGGAAGTTATTGGGAGTTCTAGAGTTAGTGGCATAGCTTTATCGTGTGGGAAAAATGATAATAAAGTCATATTGTATACAGTACACACTGACAATTGTTTAAACACATATTACACCTTGATTTAAGCGAATTATGCTACATGTGACTGTGACAACATCGTGGAAGTCGTTTGCTGCTACTAGGTAAGATTGTGTGCTGACATTATAGCATCACTAGGCTTGTTTTGTGTAGACACTAAACTGAGTGTTGTACGGCAATATTGGGTAAGGTTGTACGGCAACACTAGGTAATGTTATGTGGCAATACTGAGTGAGGTTGTATCCTAATCTGTCTGATGTTTCCGGCAATACTGGGAAAGATTGTGTGCCAATAGTGGGTAAGGTTGTGCGGCAATACTGGGTGATGTTTTACGGCAATACTGGTTGAGGTTGCACGGCAATACCGGGTGATGTTGCATGGCAATACTGGGTCATGTTGTATGGCAATACTTGGTGATAGTATACGGCAATACTAGTTGAGATTATACGGTAATACTTGGTGAGGTTGCATGGCAATACTGGGTGATGTTGCACCATACGGCAATACTAGTTGAGATTATACGGTAATACTTGGTGAGGTTGCATGGCAATACTAGGTGATGTTGTACGGCAATACTGGGTGAGGTTGTTCGGCAATACTGGGTGAGGTTGTGCGGCAATACTGGGTGAGGTGTGAGGTTGTGCGGCAATACTGGGTGAGGTTGTGCGGCAATACTGGGTGAGGTTGTACGGCAATACTGGGTGAGGTTGGACAGCAATACTGGGTGAGACTGTACAGCAATACTAGGTGAGGTTGTACGGCAATACTGGGTGAGGTTGTGCGGCAATACTGGGTGAGGTTGTACGGCAATACTGGGTAAGCTTGTACAGCAATACTGGTTAAGGTTGTACGGCAATACTGGGTGAGGTTGTACGGCAATACTGGGTGAGGTTGTACGGCAATACTGGGTGAGGTTGTACGGCAATACTGGGTGAGACTGTACAGCAATACTGGGTGAGGCTGTACTGCAATACTGGGTAAGGTTGTACGGGAATTCTTGGCAATATTGTACGGCAATACTGGGTGAGACTGTACAGCAATACTGGGTAAGGTTGTACGGCAATACTGGGTAAGGTGTGAGGTTGTGCGGCAATACTGTGTGAGGTTGTACGGCAATACTGGGTGAGGTTGGACGGCAATACTGGGTGAGACTGTACAGCAATACTGGTTGAGGTTGTACGTCAATACTGGGTGAGGTTGTGCGGCAATACTGGGTAAGGTTGTACGTCAATACTGGGTGAGGTTGTACGTCAATACTGGGTGAGGTTGTGCGGCAATACTGTGTGAGGTTGTACTGCAATACTGGGTGAGGTTGTACGGCAATACTGGGTGAGGTGTGAGGCTGTGCGGCAATACTGGGTGAGGTTGTACGGCAATACTGGGTGAGACTGTACAGCAATACTGGGTGAGGTTGTACGGCAATACTGGGTGAGGTTGTGTTTCATTACTGGGTAAGGTTGTACGGCAATACTGGGTAAGGTTGTACGTCAATACTGGGTGAGGTTATGCGCAAATAATGGGTGATTTTGTACGGCAATACTGGGTGAGGCTGTACAGCAATACTAGGTGAGGTTGTACGGCAATACTGGGTGAGGTTGTACGGCAATACTGGGCAATAGTGTACGGCAATACTGGGTGAGACTGTACTGCAATACTGTGTAAGGTTGTACGGCAATACTAGGTAAGGTGTGAGGTTGTGCGGCAATACTGTGTGAGGTTGTACTGCAATACTGGGTGAGGTTGTGGTTCATTACTGGGTAAGGTTGTATGGCAATACTGGGTAAGGTTGTACGTCAATACTGGGTGAGGTTGTATGTCAATACTGGGTGAGGTTGTACGTCAATACTGGGTGAGGTTGTGCGCAAATACTGGGTGAGGTTGTACGGCAATACTGGGTGAGGTTATATGGCAATACTGTGGGATGTTGTGTTTCATTACTGGGTAAGGTTGTACGTCAATACTGGGTGAGGTTGTACGTCAATACTGGGTGAGGTTGTGCGCAAATACTGGGTGAGGTTGTACGGCAATACTGGGTGACGTTGTGTTTCATTACTGGGTAAGGTTGTACGTCAATACTGGGTGAGGTTGTACGTCAATACTGGGTAAGGTTGTGCGCAAATACTGGGTGAGGTTGTTTGGCAATACCGGGTGAGGTTGTACGGCAATACTGGGTGAGGTTGTACGGCAATACTGGGGGTGAGGTTATACGACAATACTGGGTGAGGTTTTACAGCAATACTGGGTGAGGTTGTACAGCAATACTGGGTGAGGTTGTACGGCAATACTGGGTGATGTTGTACTATACGGCAATAGTGGGTAAAGTTGTGCGGCAATACTAGGTAAAGTTATACGGCAATACTGGGTGAGGTTGTACAGCAATACTGGGGGTGAGGTTATACGGCAATACTGGGTGAGGTTTTACAGCAATACTGGGTGAGGTTATACGGCAATACTGGGTGAGGTTTTACAGCAATACTGGGTGAGGTTGTACAGCAATACTGGGTGAGGTTGTACAGCAATACTGGGTGAGGTTGTGCGGCAATACTGGGTGAGGTTGTACAGCAATACTGGGTGAGGTTGTACGGCAATACTGGGTGAGGTTTTACAGCAATACTGGGTGAGGTTGTACAGCAATACTGGGTGAGGTTGTACAGCAATACTGGGTGAGGTTGTACGGCAATACTGGGTGAGGTTTTACAGCAATACTGGTTGAGGTTGTACAGCAATACTGGGTGAGGTTGTACGGCAATACTGGGTGATGTTGTACTATACGGCAATAGTGGGTAAAGTTGTGCGGCAATACTGGGTAAAGTTATACGGCAATTCTGGGTGAGGTTGTACTGCAATACTGGGTGAGGTTGTATGGCAATACTGGGTGAGGTTGTATGGCAATACTTGGTGAGGTTGTACATCAATACTGTGTGATGTTGTACGGAAATACTGGGTGATGTTGTACAGCAATACTGGGTGAGGTTGTACAGCAATACTGGGTGAGGTTGTCTAGCAATACTGGGTGAGGTTGTATGGCAATACTTGGTGAGGTTGTACATCAATACTGTGTGATTGTACGGCAATACTGGGTGAGGTTGTGCAGCAATACTGGGTGATCTTGAATGGCAACACTGGGTGAGATTGTATGGCAATACTGGGTGATGTTGCATCTGCATGGCAATACTGGGTGAGGTTGTCTGGCAATACTGGGTACTGGGTGATGTTGCATGGCAATACTGGGTGAGGTTGTATGTCAATACTGGGTGATGTTGTACGTCATTACTGGGTGAGGTTGTATGTCAATACTGGGTGATGTTGTACGGCAATACTGGGTGATGTTGCATGGCAATCGTGGGGAAGGTTGTACAGCAATACTGGGTGAGGTTGTCTGGCAATACTGGGTGAGGTTGTATGGCAATACTGGGTGATGTTGCATGGCAATACTGGGTGAGGTTGTCTGGCAATACTGGGTACTGGGTGATGTTGCATGGCAATACTGGGTGAGGTTGTATGTCAATACTGGGTGATGTTGTACGGCAATACTGGGTGATGTTGCATGGCAA
>CH002617.1:91138-103197 GCA_000149265.1 Ciona savignyi
AGCAGACGTTGTATCGCTACACCCCAAAATAACGTATCTGTTAAGAAAAAATAGTGATTTGGTTTTTAACGTCCCAGGGGAATTCTCCCGGATTTATCACCCATAATTGAGGTTTCTGCTTATATAGACCATGTTGTCTAACAAATTTTTATTTAGATTTCATTAACCCCTTTTGGTAGATGTCTCATGGCATGCCTGTCACAATCCTGATTTGAGAACAAAATTTTGTTTTTTAGGGTATTTCCATAGGTAATTTTTTTATTTCTTTCAAATGTGAAATCAGTGGCTAATGCACTTACATTGTAAAAAATCGGATTGATATGTCCCAAAAAGTTATTATGTTAGAAAAAATACCGTTGTAGTTTTTAAAGTCCATGGGAATCCCCCTGAGATTTATTATATAAAATTTTGGCGACATGCCATGCCTGTCAAGCTTTTGAGGAAAAAAGCAGTAAAAAAACGGACAAAAATAGTGGTTGTTCACACATGGGGAACAATTTATAGTATCCATTGAAAACTACTGCAGGAGCAGTCACTAAGATTAGGTAGCAGTGGTAGCCATAGCAATATCATGTGGAATGTGTTTTGCACTCAAGTATAAATGAACCATCACAGGTGGCAGCAGAGTGGAGAATGAAGTTTCGCAAAGATGTGGTAATTGATCTTGTCTGCTACAGAAGAAACGGCCATAATGAGGTATTTACTTGTTCTCTAATATATATACGTCTTTACTAATCTAGCTCCTTAGACGTTTAGTAACCTAAGAATGGGTTGTAACCTAAGAACGGGTTGCTCCTTGCCTGTAAATGTCATGGTTGCATAATACATGATGCGTTACATGGCCGCATGATGCGTATTGCGCGACTCTGCCACGCTGTGCGTGTTGTGTCACACAGCTTTATTGTTCTGGTTGCGTTAATGACCCCCCAAATCACAGATGGATGAGCCGATGTTCACCCAACCACTCATGTACCAGAAGATCAGGAATCATCCAAATGTATTTAAAATCTACACTGACAAACTGAAGCAGGAGGGCCTGGTTAAACAGTCCGACATCGATGTCCGTATCTTGATTTTTATTCTCATTTATCATAAAGTTTAACTAAAGTTTAAGTAAACATTGCAGAACAAACTAAATGAATATGACCAAATTTGTGAGACCTCTCTGGAATCTTCCAAAGAAATATCTGAGCTAAACTTCCGTCACTGGTTAGATTCTCCATGGAAAGGTTTTTTTCAGGATGTACATGGCACAGTAGATTTGAAGATGGCAGATACTGGGGTATCTGAGGATGTGCTCCAGCACATTGGAAAGGTTGGTTTCATAAATCTGGAATGATTTGCCATTAATCCCCTTGTTGACAGGTGTTTTCCCAAAATGCCGACCTCACAATACATAGCGGACTACGTCGAGTGATGAAAGCACGGGAGGAGTTGGTTGGGAACCGGGTTATTGATTGGGCGTTGGGTGAGGCCTTAGCCATCGGTTCTCTCCTAAAAGAAGGCACCCATGTTCGACTGAGTGGGCAGGATGTTGAACGTGGAACGTTCAGGTCTTTTGAAGTTAAAATATTTGTTCATTGACTTTATAAATAGTCTTTCCCAAAAAATGTTTATAATCACATGAATTTTCCAGCCACCGCCACCATGTTCTGCATGATCAAAAGATGGACAAAAAGGTTTATGTTCCTTTGAATGATCTCTACCCTAAGCAGGCTTCATACACGGTGTGCAATAGCTCGCTCTCCGAATATGGTGTACTTGGTATGTAACTTTATTTATTTTTTTTATGTAAACTTCTTTAACAATCAAAATCCTGTATTAATTATCCATGATAAGAAGGCGAAAGTTTAGTAGATATGTTCCTACAATTTATACTTATTCTCAAGTCTAAAAGCTGTATGATATTTAGATTTGGACTATGTTACTTGCCGTGTAATTTTATTAAATGAACGTTGTAGAGAATACACTTAAATTTATCACTTTTTGGACAGGATTTGAACTTGGTTACTCCATGACTAACCCCAACTCTCTGGTGTGTTGGGAGGCTCAATTTGGTGACTTTAACAACACGGCTCAATGCATAATTGACCAATTCATATCAAGTGGTCAAGCCAAGTGGATTCGGATGAGTGGCTTGGTACTGCTACTTCCGCATGGATACGAGGGCATGGTGAGCTTTCCATGTTCTATCCTTGTTTTTTCTGCAACCACTATGTATTCTTATTAGGGGCCCGAGCATTCGTCTGCTCGACCAGAGAGATTTCTTCAGATGCAGAACGATGACCCCGATCACTTTCCGGAAAGCATCACCGGAGATTTTGTGGTTCGCCAACTACAAGATGCGAATTGGATCATCGCGAATTGTACAACTCCTGCTAATTTATTCCATATACTGAGAAGACAAATAGCATTGCCATTCAGAAAACCAGTAAGCTTTCTATTAAACGATCAATTTTTTTCAGGTTTTATATAGACTGATTTCCACAGCTGATTATTTTTACTCCCAAATCTCTTTTACGCCACCCGTTGGCTCGGTCATCGTTTGATGAGATGTTGCCGGGGACCGAATTCCAACGAATCATCCCAGAGAATGGACCAGCCGCACAGAATCCAGAAAAATGTCGTCGAATTATATTCTGCACAGGAAAGGTTTACTATGAGATCCTAAAGGAACGAAGTGACCGGGGATTGGTTGAAGATGTAGCAATAACTCGGATTGAACAGGTATCGTTATAATTAATTGTCTTTTTTTATTGAGGTCTATTAATATTCTCGTCCAGGAACGGTGGTGGTGTCGGGCTATTTTTGCAGATTGTATATTTTGGTAGACACTGAACGACTGTTAATTTGTGTGCATGGTGTAAAGTGTGAACATCGAAACAGCTGCGTTTCCTTACCCGCTCTTCCGGCGCGTTGGTGTTACGGTTAAGTGCGTCCCCTTTCAATCGAAAGGTTGAAGGTGCGAAACTGGTCGCTAGATAGTCGGTTTTGTCCTTGGGCAAGGCACTTTGCGGACATTGCCTGAACCCAGCGGATCAATATTTTACGGACATTGCCTGAACCCAGCGGATGAATATACAACACACTGCAATAGCTCCTGTAACCCGACGATGGACATGAGGTGATCTGACGATTGCCCGTGTGTTAACCCCCTTGGTTTTCCCATTCACGGGGATAAAGATGAATATCCTATCCTATCCTATCCTAAGAGGCCTTTTAAAATTGTTATTATTAAACGCAGATTGCGCCTTTTCCGTTTGATCTTGTACAAGCTGAAATGAACAAGTACCCGAATGCCGGCATTCATTGGTTGCAAGAGGAACATAAAAACATGGGTTTCTATGACTACTGTAAACCCAGATTGAGGACGGCATGTTCATGGACTCGCAGGATTCAGTGAGAATTCCATTTTAATGATGAGAACTCTAGTCTGACACTAAAAATATTTTTCTCCAGCTACACGGGACGAAAGCCAGAATCCGCTGCAGCTGCTGGCTCCAAGGCAGAACACCTCAAGCAACAGAAGTCACTTTATGATGACGCTTTTCGGAAATTATAAATTTTTGTTCAGATGTGATATTATAATGGTTTAAGTTTCTTTTCCTAGACTTTCTTTGTCAAGTCTAGTTTAAATCGTCCGCTTTTAATATATACAACTTGAATGCAAATTGTCTTTTTATGTCGTTGAAGTGATCAATTCACCACTATTTGCAAAAATCGGGTGCCATAGTTCTACTATGTCCGGCCGGTTGGTCTAACGGTTAAGTGCGTCGCCTTTCAATCGAAAGGTTGCAGGTGCGAAACTGGTCGCTAGCTACTCGGTTGTGTCCTTGGGCAAGGCACTTTACGTACATTGCAAAATTGAAGGAAAGTGTAAATCGTATACAACACACTGCAATAGCTGCGCAAACCGACGCCCGTGTGTTAACATTTTATTATTGCTTAGGCATGCTTATTTAATTTGTGGGATTTCCTGGGTAAACTGCTATTTTAGTTAAAATTGTGCTTATCTGACGTGTAACTTTTTTAAAATTTCATGTAAATATTCTTTTCTAGTGTCGAGATATCTGCGAAAATGCTGAAAAATTGGCAACTTTTTTTATATTTTTCCCGATAGCCGGAATTCCCCTTTGAGGCAAACTATGAGCATGCTAGTTAGAACTGCTGATGTTTTAACCTGGCCGGAATACTCGTTAATGCCAATCACCTAGCAGCCGAATATGTCTGTTAAACCAGCGTTACCAGGAAAAAAGATCAAACGAAGGAAAATCAAAATGTGTTCCCTTCGGAATTAGAGCCACAATTCAGCACAACTTCGGCCATCTTAGCTGAGAATTCTGAAACGACCAGATTTCAAATACTCCCGAAAATATTGCAAGAAAAATACTGGCGCGAAATAGGGGTTTCTTTTTAATTCTTGATGTTAAATCCTTTGTAATAAATGCTTTTTAGTTTTTGTTTTCAATCCCTCACAAATTTAACAGTTCTTAAAGTTTTAATCGCAATCGTTATGTAGTATGTCCGGGCGAAATTGCATGCCTGGTACACTCATGATACACGGACAAATCTTATTTTTTAGGGTAGTCCTATTTACCTGGATTTTAATTTGTTGTATTTAAAATATTGTTGATTAATGGACTAACATTCCCCCAACTTGTCTAATCTAAATATAAAACGTATTTTATAGCGCCGTGCTCGGAATAAGTTTATTTCCTAGGAAAAGTTTCATGTTGTCTTTCATGGCTCTGGAGAATTTTTCCGAAATTATCACCTCAAAATATCCATTTCTGCATATCGATATAGTGTATCTAACAATTCATGCTGTTTTAATCCTATAACACATTTTAGGAATGTCGTGTCACATACTATGTCAGTCACACTCAAGATTCAGGGAAAATCCAATTTTTTATTTTTTTTTACTGTGTATTTTTTACTTTTTATGGGTATCATTTGGAAAAATGGGACAAATATTGTTTTTTTGTGATTTGTTCCTAAATTATGATCGTGACAGGCATGCTATATCGCACTGTCATCTATAAAAAGAAGTGATCGATTCGGATTAAAACTTTAAGAATTGTTTGATAACATACATAACCTAGATATATAGAAACAAAAATTTTGGGTGAATATTATATGGAACTGCATATGGAACGATGTTGGGTTTGGTAACTATGGAACCCATGCGTTTATGCTTGCAGAAACAAAACTATAGCAGTTGAGTTAAAACTTTTTGGAATGTTAACATGTACCTTACGTGCAAATATCTGACAATAACATATATTGGGAATGGATATGGATAACAAGAAGGATTTGTTACCTCAGGATCATCCGTCATCCGAAATGTGTTTTATAAATGGCGGTGGCTATACATGTGTTTGGCACTCTCTAGTTTAACGATTTTTTCTTGTTAGTGTTTCTATATGTTTGTGTGTTTGTGAGGCGGTGGCCAACGAGCGTTGTCCAGACGAATAACTAGGTGACTGTAGTGGGTCGTGTAAGCTGAAAATAAGTTTCCGATGTATTTATGCCCCTTGCGGGTTTTCTTTCAAGGGATAAACATTAATGTTTTATCGTATGAATATCATATTTAGAAATTGAAACAACTTTCGTTGTTATAAACAGATGTTGCAGGTGTTGGTATATGAAGTCCGAAAAAGGAGTGAAAGTTGAAAAGTAGTTAAATTAAGTAACATGTAAGTAACAGGTTTGTAACTGTGAAATTTAATAAATTCATGATTAATATTTGATTAATATTTAGTATATTTTGTGATTTTTAACACATCGACTTTCTGAATTTCGGTATTTGTGTTTTATATAAATATAAATAAAGTCATAGATGTCTAAAAAGTGGATAATATGACAAGTAGGCAAACCAAAGGGGGTTTCCCATCGGTAAAATGTGATAGAAAAGTTTGGGTTTTGATGTTATTTAGAATAGACGGTCAATTTTTACGATTTTTGGATGCATTAACTCCAGCTGAAAAATCTTAAGAGTGAACTTACCGTGGTTTTAAAACTGGACTATTGTTTCGTCGTTTGATACGCGTATTTGTACTAAGGTTTACATGCAAATAGGCCTAGCTATCTAGATTACCAGTAGATTTACTTTCCAACTATCATTATCATTTACCTAAATTTATAGTATTTCTACGTGAAATAAATTTGGTTGGTTAAGTTTAAACTTTAAAAGTATTTTTTTTGTAATATTACTTTAGTGCTTTGGAGTCAATGTAGGTATAATAGGGGAAGAATATTTATGTTTTATCCCAATGCCAATGAATGGAATGAAATACACAGGAGAGTTATCACAAGAAAAACTGTCAGATTACCTCACACCAATCTTTGGTTTACTAGAGCTACTCGCAGTGTGTTGTGTATGATTGAAATATTTATTCAGTTTTAGTAGAACCCTTTAATCCACTGGTTTAGGGCGATGATGTTCACTAGGTGCCTTGCCCGCAACTGAATAGCAACCAACTCTTTTTGATATTTCCACTTTTTAGCGGAAAGGTGTTAACCTAACCCACCAAGCTATTTGGCCAAACAATGTATGCAGTATAGTCCTTATTGGGCCAGGTAATCCAGTTACCATTGCTGAGTGCCTTCCACAATAATACTAACAACTCACCAGTCAGCTGATTTTATTCCAACATAAGAGTAGGTGTTGTGGCCAAGGTCAGTTATAAGGTTATGGTTCTTGTCGAGTATAGGGCTCTTTACTTATAAAGCTTACAAGTCCATTGTTGCGGCATAACCAACATGTTTTGTTAAACAATTAGGACAATTAGAAATGTAGTAAAATGTGAACTTTGGCTTTGACCTTCAAATAAATTATTTTGTTGTTTAATTTCTCATTTTACTTACTGATATTTTTAAAGACTAATCTACTTGAATGGGAGAGCAAGAATCAAGTGTCCAGGTTGCATTAAGGTAAATCATATTTTTTTTAAATGACAAAAATAGATAAAGAATAAAATTATTTATAAATCAATTATAATAAACCAAAATTAAAGAAAAAAATAGTTGTTTAAGTTGAATAGCCTAACTATTAGTTATATGACAGACCAGTGAAAAAAGTTAACGACTATTCAGCTAAATGTTGATTTTGTTAGTTTATTATTGACTGCCATCTTCATCTGGAGATCAAGTAAACATTAATTTACTATTTAACACAGTTATATCAGGGTAAAAGTTTATTAAATTATTACAAAATCATAGTTGAACACATAGGATACCATTCTTTGTGCTAATTAAAGACATAGTTGTTTAGGTAGAATAAATATTGCCAAACGTTTTTAATCTTTAAATAACTTTCCCCAATATGGAATAATTGCGTCATAGTCATACTCGTACTATAAACCATGTAATTAAAGCCCGGCGAACGTTATTGCGCGTATGTGTTTTAAGGCGTCTGTCCACCACGCATGTGTATTGGACAACTGATAAGATAATGTTGTTGTTATGCTATAATATGTTCGGACGCTTTTGCATGACAGATGCACTTTCGGTATGGAGAAATGTATTAAGGGTATAACGTGCGCTAGTGTTAAAGAGTTCATTTTAGAGGCTTATTTATAAAATGAAAATATCATAATCTTCAGTAAGTGTGGTATGCCTTAACATTAAGATTGTGTTTATGTACAGAGGCCAACAAATGTTATATTCCAACGGTTGCATGTCCGCGTCTGGGAAATCTCTTGACCTCTGCAAGTATTGGCGTAACTAAAAAGCAATTTTAATACCGGTACTAATTTAGTTCGGAATAGGTTCAACAAGGCAATATGTAGCGGTGATAGGGATGCACAAACTAGAATATCGAATCTTCCGGATTCGAATCCTACGGGATTCGAATCCAAATATTACGTTTAATTCGAATATTTGGATTCGAAATAATATACATTGCACATTAAGAAACAATAATTGCATGGAGTTCCTTTTTATTTCCATTGTACATATTGCAGCAGCGTTGATTACAACGGATATTATAAGCATGTGCGCCGACTTCCGCCGTTGCGGCACAACGTTGTAAATTCGCCGCAATGTCTGTTTTATAATTACACAAAAAATTCCCTGCGCAATAATTATCACATTAAATCGTCTAACCGCAGCGCCGCTTTTCCAGCGGTGTTTATTGCTTTGATCGGCGGTTTGACCTAGGGTTACGTTGACCTAGATTCAATACAGGACCACTGACGCACTCCCGTTTTTCCCCATGTTCTTCCCATTACTAAGTATTAGCTAGAGAGAACAGTAGGCAAACATCGGTTAACGGTTTTTTTCTTTGATTAGTTAACCGTTATAAGAATCTGGGTTCTTGCACAGCCCTCGCAGACACATAAATATTTGATATATTCTTTCTGTATTGTTGACGCTGAGCTGCGTATTAACGACCATGCAATATTTCAGCGGGGGAAGTAGTTAGATTAAAACACTTAAACTCCTGGCTTAATCTTTTAGCATTGTAAATCGTTAGTATCATAGTTCTATCCGAGTTAGTTCGAGGCATAGGGCCGATTGTGACGTCATAAAATTTCGCGCAACGGTAACATTTTTACCTGAAGTCGCCGCCTATGATTATAAGTATGTAATCACACTGGCCATAGAGGTAGTCAGCCCCAGCAGGAATTTTTGACGATCTTGCCACTTTAACTCGAGTTTGCTTTTTAATATAGAATAGGATTCGATATTCTGGATTCGAAATAACTATTCTAGAATACCAAGATATTCTAGTTTGTGCATCCCTAAGCGGTGATCTAACTGATCATTCTGTATCATTACGAATGAAGAACCTATTTTACAATTTTGATATTACGAAATTTACTTCCAAGTACGTTTCACCAAAATTTCTTATGATGGTTATTAATAGTCTCGCGCTTGCTGAGACGTTGCACTGATTTTTGCATAATCGGCATCACATGTGTTGTCGCGCGATGGATCGCATTCGTGATTTTACGATTTTTTTTAACTATTCTTATTGAATTGCTTGTAAAGATTCGAATCCTTTGATATTCCAAACTCAAGGATTTAAAATTCTATTGTGCATTCATATCCCTGATACAGAAATACTATCTTGTAATCACTATCATATTCCTATGTTGGGTAATTTATCCCAAAAACTAGGAGAGATAGTGCGATAGGTTTAACATGTTGTTGATAAAGCTTTGTAGTATTTTTTCTGTGATAACCAAGCTTTGTTACTCAACAAACATACGGTCAGAATTTTTTCAGCGATATAAACCAATTCTGTATCTTAATGAAGTCACTACAATCTGTGTGGAAGGTATTATTTCTATTTAATAGGCTAAATTCCATTTGCTGCCATACTTTTTAAATCATTTGGGGCATTGGTTAAATGCTTGCATAACACTTTTTTTGCTTTGGACATAGCACATAGGAATGCATAGAATTTCGAATCTTTGAGTTTCTAATCTCTAGGGATTAGAATCTTTCTAAGTGATTTTATAAGAATAGTAAGAATTCGAAATTAAAAACGTAAAATCACGGCTGAGATCTATCGCACAACAAAAATCATTTTGCTAATTATGCAAACGTCAGCACAACGTCTCAGCACACATGTGACAATTGATAACCTTGACAACTAGTTTTCTTTTGTGATTTGTAAACAAAAATTTCACATAAAAGTGTACAGGAATTCTTTTTTTCAAATAGCCTTGTTCTTTGTTGGCCATAGGAAACATTTTTTCAGGGACACTTTCCTACGTAGACGGTAGCATATTAAAACTACTCTCAGTCAGTTTTAATGCGCACATCGGCAGTTCAACTAACTTAGTAATTACAAAAAAACACTTAACAACGCTTTCGTTCTTATGTCATTTCCCCATTAGCTCGCGTCAGACTACCAAACCTGGTGTCGGCATCCGACCTTTGATCGGGGATCGGCCGACCTACCCAATCCTATAAAAAATCCTTAGCTTCCGGTAAGGGTATAATCGTCCGGTTTGCGGCCAAGGGACCGAGTTATAAAATAATTTAATCGTCCCGGCGTAAACCATTGCACTTTCGTTAGTCGCGTGGAATAATTGGTGAAACAAATATTTAACTCCAAAGGTGTGTGTGCGCGTCTGGAAAATCAAATGATCTCCGCAATTATAAGCGTAACTAAAAAGTAGTTTAAAAATCAATTTAGTTAGGGCAGGCATAGATTCCATACGTCATTACGTACTGTAGCGGGATCTAATTAATCATTCTGTAAAACTAAATTATGCAAACAACAATAAATTACATTTTTAAACCTGAAAATTTAAATTGTGTGAAATGCATAAAATAAGTTTTGGCGCAATTTTCGCTTTATGTTTTTAATTGATAACAGACTGTTTATACTAAAGAAACATAAGTGTACTTTCTCTTATCATTATCGTGAGCTTCCAGCGTTCGCACGTCATCAAAAAGATACACGCATCTACTGATTTCGGCCAGGTGCAAGTTGGACCAAGGCCAAGCAATCCTTACGTACATGCTAAGCCGAAGATTGCTTAATAAATAAAGTTAAAAGATACGGATTAGCTTTTCTAAATGTAAAAAATACACTCGATACCGAATATAAAAGTTTTACTTGGAATATTTTTTTAACTACCTGATAAAAGCGTCTGGTTGTTTCTTAATTTGTTGTTTCATTGGAGCTTATGATATTAAAACGCAGTCGCCCTTCTATAATTACAGCGAAGGTGCGATCAAATAATATATCGATTATAATATAATCAGGTTAAGCTTTATCTGTGCAGTTAAGTAGTGTGAATAAACGAACTATATTTCTGTCATAGTTTGCATTTTCGCGTCAGAAAATAATCGTTTTTTTGGACGCGTTTCAGATTGCGATCGGATCTGCAAAGATTTTAATGATCGAAAAAATCCTGATCGGCACAACACTAGGAATTAACGTGTATGTAAACACAAACGCTTTGTTCTCCCATTGCGACACTTGTATGTCTTGCGCAGTTGAATTATAGTGCAGATAGGCAATTAATGTAGACGATCTGATAATCGAAACGCGTGAAAATCAGGTGATGCTGCATACTCTGGCAAAATGCCAAGGTAGGCTGGCCTACTCTGCACGCGTCGTTCGGCGCCACTGCATATATATATATATATAAATATAATATATATATAAATAATTTATATATTTTTTTGGATCGTTAGGCCGTACTTTACGCCACTGTTGTTGGCTGATATCTTACTACAAGATTGGACTATTTTTTTATGAAATAAAATAAGTACCGTATGAAATAAAAAAGGGAATAACTAATAAATTAATATAGCCCAGTTTAACCCATGATTTTCCAGAAACAAATCAATGTAAATTTAAAGACAAACTCAAAGGGGTGCCAAATTATTTTGTCTGGTCATATTTCAATAAAACAATAGCTCCAAACTTATAATAACTAATTAATTTTTTAAATTATTGTTAACCACCAAAAATATACATGATACGTCTTTGTATTTCATGCTATATAATTTTTAAAAATTTTGCAATACACTTTTATACATTTTTAATTCTTTCGTTGATCCATTTATTGTTTGTTATAATCTAAGTTAATTGTGTAATTTGGAAATAAGCTGTTAATATTATATTTTTTCTCGTTACAACAGATTAGACAGAAGTGGACAGTAAATTATCATACTGTTCTACCTCAGATATTAATAATTATTATTGTATAAAGTCAGTGGTAATGCTGTATACTCTGTCTAGATTAACCTGCGTAACACCATTTAACAAGATTTTTAACAGGGTAATGTTTTGTCATGAAACAGGTTGCGACCGCAGTCATCGAAGGAAAGGATTGAAGGCTGCTTGATATGTGCCCAAGTTACCCCTGGGGAGCCACAGGTGACACACCTGCATGTTTGGACATCAATTTTCAAGATTATAATAGCTAAATTAGCCACTGGTCAGATGATGTAAAATTTATGACATTCCATAATAATCCACAAAATTAAATCATTCTTTTGCTAACACAGAATTTGTTAATTAAACTAATAAAAACTACATATGTAAAATAAAAGGTGTTTTGATCCGCAGGTTCATGATAAAAAGGTCT
>CH002617.1:111645-130781 GCA_000149265.1 Ciona savignyi
GATATCTCGCAGTGATCTTACCTGTTTTTTACATTTTTGGGGTGGTTTTGAGTATCTTTACGGTTATAGTCTGCAATTTGGTTCAAACACTTCATTTATAGTTTATTTTAAAGAAAAGTAGTAAGAAAACTCAATGTGGACTTGATAGTAATCTAAATTCATGATGTAACATTTTTTATAAAAAAAAAACAAAAAAAAACTTTGGCATAGGTAGACCTATAACATGAAATTAGTGACGTAATATTATTTTTATGATGTCATCAAATCAAAATTATAATATAATTGTAGGAAATGTGTTTCTGAGTAACTTTGTAAAACTAAGTTAGGCTGTATTGTCAAAAGATCAAAAACTATGACATTGTGTAAGAAAGAATATGACGTGGATGGCCAGATAGTGACGTCATCAAAAAATAAAATTATTTAGAAATTTTGGACATTTTATTTCGAACAAAATATAACACGAGAGGCGCTAGAGCACTACAAAGCGGACTCGGTCAAAACGCGCAAATTGCGCAAAAACAATCTCGTTTCTAAAGGGTTAAACTGTAGGCCTATCATTTTCCAATTATTATCCAGTCCAAACCAGATAGACGGTGTCCACTATTCTAACATTGACGTTGGAATCAGGATTTGTATTTTTTGGAGCTATTACAATGTGTTGTATTTTCATATGATAGAAATATAGAAATGATATTATTGTATTTTTCAGTTATGTTATATTTATTGGTTGAAAGTCGACAACTAAAGTGAGATGTTGGGGAAATAAATGATTGGAATATAAAGAAGTTTGTGAAAAATCTTCACTTAGTGGTGAAACCATTTTCCTGCATCTTTGTAACAAAAAAATATTTTGTTAGTTTAAACGTCACACAAACTTTGCTTACTTTTAAACTATCAAGGCCTGGTGTGACGCACAATTTTTCTGTGTCCAATGATTTGGCATGTTTTGCTTGCTTGCGTGATCCATAGTATGCAATTCCCCCATGCCTGAGTTGTTATCACCACATTCTACTTCCCATGCTTCAACTTTTATGTACGGATTGTTACATGACAATGTCTACATATCGGTTGTTAAATTAGCTTATCTGGTCATTTGATTTAACACTTGACATTCTATTTTTTTTCTTATTGTTTTCTATGTCGGTGCCTGATTTGGTCCTTGCGCTCAATTCTAGTTAATGATATCATTGAATTGATGTAATTGTGATGTCATGTAACGTATTTGTGAAAGCAGACGTTGCATCAGTTTATGAATTTTGACGAGTTTAAGTGAAAAATACGACAAAAAGTGATGTCAATGATTAGTTGTGGATAAGGCAAAATTTAATTTTAAATTTATTTTGTAAAAATTACAATGAATGATGCTTGAAGTTTAATTAAAGGATTTCCATTTGTCAGGCTAGGAAATTATTGTCTGTTTTATCATATGGCAGATGACATGAACTTAAACTATTATAGGGGGCATTTCTTTAAATTATTTTATATTGGGCATTTTTTAAAATTATTTTTTCTTGTAGGGAAGGTCTGGTATTCGCATTCATGAAGATGCAAATGGACAGATCTGTATAACTGGCACCAAACTTCAAAAAGTTTCAACTTCTGCTGAGGTGTGTTTTAAGTGGTTTAAAATATTAATTTTTTTTATTTCTTATTGTCTGTGGAAAGATCTGGACATCATATCTATTTTACTTTACCTTTTTGTTGGATTATTATAACATTATGACACATTTTTGTCAGTACTATTTTTTCAGACCTTAAAATGCTTGCATAGCGGTGCACTGAGTAGAAGGACAGCAGCAACACAAATGAATTCCCAAAGTTCTAGATCACACGCAATATTTATGATACATGTCAGACAAGTGCGAGTAAAGCAATGTAACTTGGTAGGTTATGTGAAACATCTCATTTCAATATACATGGATTTATGACGTACTATTTACCATACTCCTTAAGCTGTCATTTGTATATTTAGTTTATCATAAGCAATGCTTTACAACACCAGCAAATATCGCACAACAGAAGTTGCAAATAGAATATCTTTTCAAATAGAACTGTGTTATTCGTGTCGTGGTGGGTTAGTATCTTGCCTTTTAACTGGAGGGTAGCAAGTTCAACACTGATCGGTAGTTGGTTTGTAGTGGATCGGTTAACCGACATTGCCTAAACCAAGTTTAATAATGGGTTCTACCAAATTTAAGGAAGTCTCAATCATACACAACACACTAAAATAGCCCTGGTAACCTGACAGTGGACGTGAGGTAATCTGATGATTAACAGTATGTAACGCCCCTGTTGTTTTCCAATTCATTAGGATAAACATAAATATCCTGTGGTTTTTACCAACCATACTGAACCTAATTTTCCAAACCTGACATAAAGATCATGTAAAGTAAAATGTGATCAGTTCAATAACCCGTTAGCGACATAGCTTGCAACACCAACATTATATCCTATAGCAGCACTTTTTTGTCATGTCCTCTTATAACCACAAGTTAGTGGTTGTAGTTTATTTATTCATTTTCCTGTTTTAGTTTTAACTTTTCTGTAATTTTACAGAGACCTGATAATACTGATTCGGAGATAAGCACAGGCAATCATATTAACCAGTGGGTATACGGTTTGTGAGTATTTTAATTTTTAAATGCGGATATGCCAGGGAAAGAATTGAGTATGAATCATTGTCGGCAAAATTCACATTCACTGACCTCGCTGGTTCGGAAAGATTGAAACGAACAAAAGCAACTGGGGATCGGGCCAAAGAGGGGATATCCATCAATTGTGGATTGGTATATCTATGAATGAATGATAAGATTTTTTGATTAATTATAAAATGAAAC
Source organism: Ciona savignyi (assembly GCA_000149265.1). Taxonomy (NCBI): domain Eukaryota; kingdom Metazoa; phylum Chordata; class Ascidiacea; order Phlebobranchia; family Cionidae; genus Ciona; species Ciona savignyi. Next base: position 114,483 of record CH002617.1, read on the forward strand.
AAACTAAGAATCAATATTTTTGTTAAGCTTGCCCTTGGAAATGTGATAAGTGCGCTGGGTGATTCATCAAAGAAAGGATCCCATATTCCGTATCGCGATTCCAAACTTACAAGATTGCTTCAAGACTCACTTGGTGGAAACAGGTAAAAATATTGTAACAATATTTACTAACATAGAAAAATATTAAAAGGTATTGATTGACATTATATGACGACCTAACATATGTAAACTTAATTTATTTTATAATTTTTTAGTCGAACGGTGATGGTGGCATGCGTTAGTCCATCTGATCGAGATTTTATGGAAACTTTAAATACTTTGAAGTATGCAAATCGAGCGAAAAATATCAAGAATAAAGTTGTTGCTAATCAAGATAATGACAGCAAACAAATCAAAGTTCTTAGAAAGCAATTGGCAGCACTGCAACTTGAACTCACAGAATATAAAACTGTAAGAGGTAGTTGGATGTGCTGTTTTCTTGTTGAAACCTCTATTCCAGGGTAAACGAGTTTTGGAGGGTGATGGATTGGATGCCTACAATGATATGTTCCAGGAGAATGCTTTGCTGCAACAGGAAAACAGAAATTACCGACTCAGAATTAAAGCAATGCAGGTACGACATTGATGCTTTTTACTACGTAGATTGATGTTTTTCACACTAGTTGCAAATACTAGCAAGTAAAACAAATCATATCATAAGGATAGGACGGCCAAAGCAACAATCATTTAAATACGTCATTAAATCGGTAGCATGTTTGTAAGGCCTATGGAATTTTCAACAGTTTATAAAAAAGTTAATTACTTGAAAAATCTGTAAAAATAAATGGGTCTGTCTTTGTTAATGTTTGGCAAAGGTAAAAAATGTAATCATATATTTTATGCTACATGGTGGATTTCGTGTTACAACTTTTTGGACCAGCAGGATACCTAGATAGCTCTAAAATTGTCTGGATATCTATCCAGCTATTAAAATTTGTGTTACATGGCAGAAACTCTGCACAAAACCATATTATGGTAAAATCAGATTTATTGGCAATTTTTTATTCTTGGTATGTATTATGTGCAGAATTTCTTTGCCCCTTTCTTACAAATGAATAGTGGTAAAACCAACTTTATTATTATACTATAACTTAAAGGCACATATTTTACGGGTCAATCCAGGAGTAAGAATTCTCAAATAAAAACGAAATTGAGAGCATTTTCTTCAAATAAAATTAAAATAGAACAACATACATTTTATTTTGCAATGCAATGCTCTAACACAGAGAGTAAAACTATCTAATTTGTTTTTGACTTGATTGCTTTTCTTTAAAGTATGCTTACTTCTAGATTAGCTTATTCAATGTTTTGTTAAGGTTTGCAACTATCTGCTTACTGATATAATTACTTTTTAAAATAATAGTAATAATAGCACATGTGTACATATGTGTTAACAAAGAAAGGTTGGCTAGGTGCACAAGTGCAAAAATTTAATCCTGGTTTTGATTGTGTAAATTCTGTTTGAAACATAAATTTTTCACAGTTTTACAGGTGTGCTGCAAAGATTATGTAATTGCAAAGACATTTGTGAAATGTCACCAAACACAAAACAAATGTAGAGTGTGAACCTTGTGACAACCACCACATTTTGTCCGTATGAATCTCTCGTACCCTTTATGTATGTGTATGCAAGCACTGTTGCCAACCCCAATCGGTACATTTTTTACATGGGTTATGTACAGTAGTTTATCGGGTTGGTCCCTGAGTTTAGTAGTGCTGAGATCACAATATAGGCCATAAAAGGCCCATTAGTTGGCACATGGGACATTTTTCTGCCTGTTTCTTCTAGATTTAGACATGCAGTTCTGCTGTTTATCTTCTGTATAGATTTCTGCTCTATAGGCATATTAGTTTTGGTGTAAGGGGTATTGTTTAATGAGTCTATCCTACAAATATCCAAAAATAAGACCCTCAAAGACCTTTTTTAAGAATAACTTGAGAGTTAAAGATCAATAAGTCTTTTGCCCTATAGTTTTTCTATTTCCGGGAATTAATTTGGCTGAAAAAAACCACTCTAGCAACTTGCCATCTTTGTGGAATGAAACTTAACAAACGAGATGCTTTAAAGATGATGCTTTAGAATGCATCAAGTGATGCAAAAGCAGCCTTTATCCATTTACCTGTGGTGATATTCCTGACTGGCACAGCTTTAACTGAGACTACTGTTTAATGTAGTGACTAGATGGTTCTTGTTTTAAATTACTGGAAAGTGTGCACCCAGAACAGCATGTATAGTTTCAGAAAAAGTGCTGGTAAAATCATCTTATGATTTTAGCAGAAATCAAGTTTGAAAAGATCAATGTGTCTTGAGAAATCAATGAAGTCAGGCCACTGCTGGTGGGGTGTTTATCTTGTTACACAATTTGCACAATGATGCTTAAGACTCTTAGTGGGGAGTGTCCTTCTTGGACCGGTATCCTTGGAAGAAAGTGAGAAGACCTGCAATGTAATGAGGAATAAATTTCTGTATGAGAATATGTTGAATCAGCCATCGCACACTAAATTTGGCGGATGTCAGCCTGGACTAGACTTTCAGGTCCGCTAACAGGTAGAACATCCAGTCCGCAAGCTGCCGACTGCTACATCTACATCTGCCGTTCCAAATCATGTGGATGACGTGGAGGGACCACCGGGTTGTTGCCTGAGTGTGGTGGGGAAGACTAACTGTGTCTCTTCGGTTTAAAGGACCCACTGCTGCTGGCTTTGAGTCTTTTCATGTCTGTCGAACGGAGCAATCTTCACTACAGACAAGTCAGACACTCCGCTTGCTTCATTGTTAGATTTAAGAACTGAAAAAGGGGTTGGTGACCATGTACAAACTTTTTGATAGTTCCTTCATAAAAAATTGTACCCTTTTAACATGTTTGGTAACAAGGACTAATAAATATCCAACAAAAATTTTAAATGTGGGTAATTAGGTTGTACACTATGATCACTGGAATATCTGAAAAAAAGGTTAATTTGTATGCGTCAAGGTTGTTCTCTTAGTTTAGGCATATAATACTTAGTTTAGGCATATCAACATCATGTTAGTTTCCATATGTAATAGTTTCAATCCAAGTTTTATAGAAAATATCCTTACAAAATTTGCGATATTTACTTAAGTAAAAATAGTGGTTTAATATCTTTGGTAAATGGACTAACAACATACACAATTAATTAAAATTTGGGTAATTTAGCTGCAATAATTCTTGAAAAATATAAGGCGTAAAAAGTTGATTAGTTTTTGAAGAGTCTTGGGAGTTCTTATGTTCTAAAACCTAAATTTTCTGTTTTGGCATGGCTAGATCATTATAACTACCATATATGAAAGTCCCTGTCATGTATTTGATAATTAATTTACATATAACACTTGGGGTATTTCTCCAAGTAATTAAAAAAACGATTACCTTTTTTAAAATCTTTGGTAAGTGATCTAACACCAAACAATATTAAGATTTGGTTAATGCGGTTAGCACAATGATCCCTAGAAAATACAATGCTGAAAAAATTTAATTAGTATTTTCACAAGTAAACAGATTTTACCTGAAACAAAATTACAAATTTTAGATTTTGGCATATCTTTATCTAGGTCATGTTAGCTACATTTGACATGTCTAGGTTATACATTTGACAGACATATCTAGGTCATGTTAGCTACATCTAAAACTCTTATTCTGATTTGATAATTCCTTGATGATATTGATATTGGATGAACAAAACAACCCTGTCAATGCGTTTGATGACAATGAAATAAAAAGATTGACAAAACCAATATGTGTCCTTTATTGAAGACATTGTAATATATTACTATAATCATTTTCAAATCAGGCTTTCAAATCTGTGATAACTTTTAAATCTGTAAGAAAGGTATTATTGTACTGTTAATTTATACGTTTTGTTTTACTTTAATTATTTTTTTTTATAAAGAAAAGGTAACCATCAACAACAAAATTGTCAGTTAAAACAATCACATTTCGTAGTTCACTAAATCAGCTTAAATGGTATTGCAATCTTTAATACACTTATGCGTAAAACAAACGTTTTGCAAAAAAGCACAGATCTTATCACAAGATCGGTCATGAACTTACGGCTTACAAGTTACATCAATAGCTGGTGATCGGTCTAAAGAATAAAATCGTTTCCTGCGCGTTTATTCTGAACTTCTTATTCACCCTTTTCCACTGAAATTGTTGAAATACAAAACTGAAATGTTTTGGAGCTACACTCACAAATTTGACCCAAGAATTCAGTATCCCATACAGACCACCGGATGTCACATTCTTTCAGTCTTTCCCAGTATTTGTTTGAAAAACTCTATTTCATCGTATCGACGTCATTTTAAGATAGACTCCTGTAAAAAAAAACTTTATTAGATATATGTAATGTTGTCGCTTTTTGGTTAGGCCTTTATAAGAAGTTTTGCATAATAATAGCATGTGACATTATATACAAGTAGCATACAGTCTCTGTGGATGTACAATTATAAATGTAGGATTGAGTTTTGGAACTGTGATAACTTTAATATAATTGTGATGAGATTTAAGTAATTTGATATTTTTTCTTGCTGTTCTGCGATATTTGGTTCTCAATCTTATTTTACTTTAAATCATTCTAATTACCATATTTTATAAGTCAGAGAGAACATCGGATTATATGGCGTACTGTCAATAAATTGTTTTAATTGTTTTTTTATTTATATTGCTATAAGCAGGTTTTTAAGGAGTATTTGGTTACAGTTTAAAGCTCTTTAAACACTTCTGGTTTTGAAACTAAGAGATTTTCTTACCACCCATCTGAACCTGCCATATTATTACATTGGATTGCGACATTTTCATTCATTCAGCATGTTTGTATTTACAATTTTTTGTCTGCAGAGAACAGTTAGTTATTTTTTTACTTTTTATTAAAAACCAAATTATTTATATCAAATTAAAAAATACAATAATAATAGCTCGTTATAATAGGTAAACATCAACAGATGAACATCCAGTTAATTTTCCACAAAATGCAGACACAGAAACTTCATAGAGGATATATTTTATATTATTTTACTTTAAAGTAGGTCAGCATGCTTCTGACATAACCCTTTAAAAACAAGACTCCTTTTGCGCAGTTGGACGTTTTGACCATGTATGCTTTGTAGTGCTCTAGCGCCTCGCGGGTTATAGTTAGGACAAAATGTTTAACACTAGAGTTTTTCGAAATAAAACTTCCAAAATTTCTGAATTTGTTATTTTTTGATGAAGTCACTATCTGGGCGTCCACGTCATATTCTTTCTTATACAATGTTATAGTTTTAGATCTGTTGAAAATACAGCCTAACTTATATTTACAGAGTTGCTCAGAAACACATTTCCTTAAACTATATTATAATTTTGGTATGATGACATCATAAAATTATATTACGTCACTAATTTCATGTTACAGGTCCAACCATCCCAAAGTTTTTTTGTTTTTTTTATTATAAAAAATGTTAGAAAAGAACTTAGATTCCTATCAAGCCCACATTGCTTTTTCGGACTACTTTTTCTAAAGTTTTTGGAATAAATTGCAGAACATAACAGTTAATATACTCAAACCCCCTCAAAAAATGTAAATTAACTGGTTAGATCACATCCGGGACATTTCAAAAAGCCGAGACCAAGCTTTAGCAGTTTCAACATGAAATTTTGGATATTTTTATTTTGAATGTTCACATGTCAAAAAAGCTAAATCTTGGTTATCTCATTTTTAAAGGGTTAAACTGGGTAGCTCTTGTGACCCGACAATAAACGCAAGGTATTCTGACATTTGTATGTGTGATTACACTCCTTACATTTTAAGCTAGAAGATTTTGAAAATAATGCTTTGCAGGCCACGGTTGAAAGTTTAAATGAGAGAGTGGTCAGGTTATCAACAGAAATTGCAACTTCTTCAGTGGGTGAGAGAGTTGCCAATGATACCTCATCCATGATCTCTGATTATATAAGAGAACTTGAAGAGCTAAGGTTTGACACTTGGTTTTTCAAATAACAATAATATTGGTTTACGGTTCTACCCTGTTGTTATGAGGTGATAAATTGCTGTTACTTTATAGGACAAAGTATTTAGAAAGTGAGGCTTTGTGTTCACAGCTGCGGAAAAAAATTCACAGTTTTGATGATCACTATCGAGCGTCGGCCCTCTCACCAGGTATGTTCTGCACTGTGCAGACTGCACATATTCCTCTCCACCAGATTCATTGTTTTATTTTGTCAGGTGCAACAATTTACGATGATGACAATATTGTTCAAATCGCCAAGGAAAATATAGACCAGCTTGAAGGAAAAAAAGAAAAGTTAATTTTCAAAAGGTTATAGCAAAATCTTACATTTGGTTAATTGATATTTAAATATAACTTTAGCTAAAATGTGTAGACCCTATTGCCACAACTTGCTTTTTGATATTATTTTTTTTACAAACAATGTTAAATAAACATCTTAGTGGTGATTAAAAAGTTGGTAACACTCTTTATTTTATTACTGATAAAAGATCCGATGAAGACACTTCAGTTGGTCAAATCTCATTCGGTGATGGCAGTTTAAAGGTAATTTTTCTCTTGTATTGCATTTGTTCCGGGATGATATAAAGTTTGGTTGTTACTTATATTTCTTATTACCACAATAGCCAAGAAAATTGTAATCTTGCATTTAAAGCAAGTCAACTCACTGTACTTTATCCTCGTGGTAGTTGATCATATAAAGAAAATAATCGACCGGCCAATCGTAGCGAAATCATGACAATAATATTATCACTTTGAATCTTATTGTCAATAGACCAGTGATGAGGAAATCTCCTTAAGCGAAGAAGACAATGACACTGTAGAAGGTGAAGATGAGCAACCAAATGGTAAGACATGCATTTCACTTCTCTGTCCTTGCTAGCTCAAAATAGATGATGCCTTCATGCTATATATATATATATATATATATAAATATTTTTTGTCACAATATGAGTTTAAGTTAAGTCATTAATATTATTTGCCCCTTTTTTATGTATAAGGTGATTTTAAATGTCGGTATTTATTGAATTATTAAGATTTTTCTAAATGTTACAAATACACTTTATATAGTTGCCATTCAAGAGGAGATCGCCAACATCACATATGAAATTGATGTAAAACAGGAACTTGTCCATAAAGTAGAAGCCATGCAGAGAAAGATGGTCGCAATGGACAAACAATTTAAAGAGAAACTTCAATTGCTATCAGAACAAATCAAATCGACAGAGTTGGAAAGGGACAAAGTATTACAATCTATAGGTGAGGTCAGATATATAATAAAATTTTATGTCAAACTTGCTAAGTGTAATAACTTAATTGGGCTGTGACCATCAGACAGAAGATCATATGGTGAAAATCACTCATTTATTGGTCAAGCACCACACATTATGTGGGAATAAGCAATTTAATTGTTAAATAACCATTTGGATTAAACCAATCTTTATTTATAGATATCAAGTCAAGTGTTGACAAAGAAAAAGAAAATACGATTCGTATCAAATACCAGAAGCAATTGGAACAATTAAAAAAAAACTTGACTAAGTTACAGGTAAATGGACTTTCAATTAAATTTTAAACAGTACTTACATTTCTCTTAACGGAACAGACAAAAATGGGATTTGGTTCACCATAGCAATTGTAGTTTTTAATATTATGAAAAGTGACTGTCAATTATATAAGAGCTAATAGAATTGGTTTTCCTATAGCAAGAACAAAAGAATCATAACCAACTAATTAGAGAACAATCCAAACAAACCATCCAGTTAAAACAACTCAAAATTGAACTCCAAGAAATGAAATCCACCAAGGTTAGGTTCCTTATTTCTAACTTGCTTTTTTTAAATTATTAAACCACATGTGTTTGTTTTTCTTCACACATGCTTTGTTTATTTTCGTAAAGGAAGCAAAAGTGGCCATGTATATATTCTGTTTCAATTTCACTACTAGAATGTCCAGATTTGAAACGGGTTTGAAATAATAATGACGGCAAGTTATTTTGTTTTGTCGTTTTTTTTAGACGAAGGATTACACATCCTTGTCAATAAATGAAAAACATAAGCAGCATTATTACTTGCCACTTTTTACTGGATTACTCGGGCTACCAGTTTGTGGTATGATTGAGGCACTCTTTTAGGTTTAATTTTACCAATCTCTTTACTGGATTCAGACATTGCCTCTTTATTGCCTTGCCAAGGACCCAGATTTTGTCTGTATGACAATATGCCTATTCTCATTTCTTTTTTAGTCAGTTACAGTTTTCTGCTATTGATTTTTACTAAAACAGATAATTATTAAGTTTAAATAAATTTTACAATATATTTATTTTGCATGTTCTTCATTGGACTCCAGATACGACTGCTCCATCAAATAAAAAGTGACCAAAAAAGATCTAAAGCTCGTGAATCTCAGAAACTACAAGAGATTTTAAAACTCAAACGACAGTTTCAAACTAAAACTGTTAGTATTTTGTTTAAAGTATGAAAGTTTGTTTAGTTATTGGTGAAGTAAGTCAGGTAACAACTTCCGACAATGTGAAGTAAACAACATTCGTGAAGTGTTTTTTCCAAGGTCACAACCCATCAACTAGCAGCTGCCACCATCACTTCGACTGTAAATCCATTGTGTTGCCATTTAACTAACCCAACGGCCATTACAGAAGGAAGTAAGAAATCTTGAGATGAAAAATAAACAAAAAGATATGCTAATGAGGCGGAAACAGGAAGAAGTGGTAGTCCTCCGAAGAAGATTAAAACCAAGATCTGGTAAATTGATCAAGAAGAAACTTGATTTAGTACCACACGGTTTGTGTATATGTTGTTTTCTTTTTGAAAATTATTTCTAATGTATTTGAAATATTTTTTTATACAGAACCAAGAAATTTCGATGCAACATTTGTTATAGAAGAACCACTGTCAGAGGTAAATGAAGAAAACTTTGTTTTTTTTGTTATTTTTTATATGAGACATTGTTTGGTTCTCTTCTATCCATATCTTTCCCTCTATCCATATGGAAATAAGGTAAAGAAACTCATAAAGATGAAGATCAAATAAATCTATTGAACAAACAAGTTTAATTTCTGTGCAATTTCACTTGCTCATGAAACAAAATTTATTTTCGATCGTTATTTTTCACTAATATATTTCAGAAGAAAGTAAAAGATGAACAAAGAACTTCTCAAATGTTAAGAAAGAAATGGAAAACAATTCAACTTAAGGTAAAAATTCTAAAAGTAAATAGTGTCTAAAAAAAACATTAATTTGTTACTATACTTAAATACTTAGATTGATGAAATGGTCACGCAAAAAGAAACAATTTTAAGAATTGAAAAACAAATGGAACGCTTGTTAAATGAAAGAGAGAGACTTCAGCAAAGCATTGAGAAAACTCACAGAAAACACACGAAAGCCACTGTGAACGGGGATGTAAGTTGCTTATTTGTATTAATCATCAGTTATGACATAATCCCTAGGAACCGGCAATTCGGATTGGTCTGCGGGACGAAGAAGACTCAATGCAGGAAAATATTCTTTTTTTGAACGAGAAAATACAACAATGCCAGCTGGAAATTATGCAGGTAGTAATTAAGTGTGAGTTTAAATTCTAACCAACCTTAAATTCTAACCAAATTTTATGCCAATGTATGTTGTTATCATACCCAATGACACAAGGTAATTTTAAACTTTCTTAATTGACTGGTTAGTTATTTTAGTTTCTCTTATACACATAACCCAGCTTTATTTGTAGGTAGGTGGTTTATATCGTAGAATAGATATGTGTATTATTTACACATGGTTTAATTTTGGTATAGATTTATTTATATATTGGTGGTTTTAATCTTAGTATCAACTCATGTTTTGATTAGTGTTTTTATTTCAGCTCTTTCGAAATTAATATGATACTTTTTATTATTAATATAATTTAGATAGACCTGAGAGAGATTTAGTGCCAAACTTGTTTTTTAGGTTGAGGAAACAATATCAGGTGATGGACTTGTGCGGATTCTACAATCTTGTTCCTTGGATGAGGCTTATTTCATTATTGAACGATTTCTCGAGCTTACCATTAACAAGGCTGCAATGAATTCAGAAATACAGCGGAGGGTATACAACTTATAGACAAAAAATATGAATATGTACAAATTTAGTAAAAAGTATTGACATTTTGCTCTACAATACTTCAATTTAAACTATTGAATTATAAATACAAGTTCAGATTTGCGTCTGACACATACGCAGTGACATATTGCAATAGCTCTGATAATCTGTTAGTGGACACAATAGAATGTGTTAATTGCTGTGTAATTTTTCTTTTGCAATTTAACATCTACAGACTTAAGAATGAAATATCGTAATATTTTACACATGTGTTTTATGATTTGACCCTCCGGTGATTGGATAATTTTTTTGTTGTCAAGTTGGAAGCCATGGAAAGCCGTTTGCAAGAGAGTGAACATTCAAAAAAGCAAGCACATGATCTGATGAGATATGTTTTGGAAGAAAATTCAAATTTAGATTTTCAATCCATCATGGACTACATAGAAGGTTATTAATGAATAAATGTCTTAATTTCCATTTTAAATATTTTTTGGCAAAGTTTAGTTCTACAACCCACATCTGTATAATTGTTGAAAGCCAAGTAAGTCATCAGTTAAAAAGTTTATTTTTCAGGTACACCAAGTGAGAGTAGTACCAGTTCACGTGATTCATCTCCAGAGAAAAATGTCCTTACTGATTGGGATGCGAGAATCACAGAATCTGTCGAAGCCAAACCTTCTCCTTTAGATGAAGCCAACACGAAAGAAATTAAAGCAAGAAGAAGAACTGCAACAACTCAGGTACTTCTCAATTAGAATTAATGGATGTTATCAAGGCTGTATACAGTATTTGATGCAAACTTTTCCTACAGGAATTGTTACATGGAGCTATAGTTCCCCCACCTGCTTCAGAAGTTCAATCACCTACTGTTCTACAACCATCCAATCACTCTCTTGTTCAAACTAACTCCCAAGTAAGCATATTGCTTCCGATTATCCGTTAAAGCCCTTGCAAAATGTATCATTCATTTTTATATACTTATTTCTCCTAAATTATTTTTAAATAATATGTAAATATTAGAAATTAATATTTTTAAATATATTAAAATAAACGATTGTGAGCTAGTAACATGCTATCTATGCTGAAAACTTCTGTATACAAAATGTTAACAGCACAGCTTAAATTGAAGAGATTATGTTGTTGAAAAAACAATCTAATGTACTGCAGATGAGTTTACGTTGTAGACTGATAATGTTCCTAATCAAGGCTGCATGTGTGCAGGGTTTCATAAAGTTGGATATTTGGCAACCCAGTATCAGTTCACCTAATCGGTCCACAGTACTGCTTTAATGTTTTTCATTAACAGGATTTTAGTTAACAGGGTTCAGTTGTAAAAGGGTTCAGTTGAAAGGGGTTCAGTTGTAAAAGGGTTCAGTTGAAAGGGGTTCAGTTGTAAAGGGGTTCAGTGAAAAGGGGTTTATTTGTAAAGGGGTTCAGTTGTAGGGGTTCAGTTTTAAAGGGGTTCAGTTGTAAGGGGTTCAGTTGACCGGTCACCCCGGTAGCTACCGTAGACCCGCCAATACTAATGTAATGTAATTGCTATTTTTTATGGCGGATGTGAACATTCATTAAGACTGTAGTCAAACAACAGCACTGCTGCAAAAAAAGTCTTTCTGTTGGTAACAGGTGACGAAACTATAAATTTATGATTTTAAATAAAAGTATATAGAAGATAACTGTGTTACAAACACATATGATTTGACAAAAGATACTATATATTCTGAACTTACTGTGGACTTAGTACTAGAAAAGGAAGTATTGCAATAGTTTGTGAGGGATTTATCTGATGGCATGAACACATTTTTTATTGGAATACCCTGGTTTTGTGTCTTCATACATGATTTGTCGTTTAAATTAAAGGACAGAAATAAACCAAGAATAGTAAAAGATGAAAGATGCAAAATCTTTATCAATTCTGTTTTATTATTTAACTGTACCACTCGTATATTAATTATTTTTTTATCATCTGACGTCGCACAGTTTTCTTTACCGATAACCTAATTGGAGTATTTTTATTCCAAGTTTTCCTTATTATATTAAGAAGACTTATTGACTTCTTCTTAATAACTAACAGTATTTTTTACACAGTTTTATTTTATAAAGAAAAATATTCTTTTGTAAAAGTTGGTCCCATTTATCAGCGAAAAACCTTTGTTGTCATTTACTTTTTAGAACTGGTACATTATCTCCTATAGTTTTTATTGGGAACATAATTAAAACTTTCATTGTGGTGTCATATTGATAGGAGGATGTGTCATTTCTATTCTGACGAATGGAAAAATCATGTTGAAGGATTTATCTGTGGATATTGTTTGCTAACTCCTGTACATGGTCCAGTTTCTTGGCTATTGCAGTGTGTATTGTTTGATTGAGATGTGATGCGGTTTTACTTAAAACCATTAATCTACTGGGTTCAGACAATATCTGTTGATTGTCTTGCTAAGGATACAACCAACTAACTTGTAACTAGTTTCACTTCAACAGCCTTGGTCTAAAAGAAGACACCCTAGCCCAAATCTGATATTATAATAATCGGGTATAATGGTGCTTCTGTGAGTATAATATACTTCTGTATTCAGAAGTACTATTTGATAAAAAATTCCCTATAAGCCAGGTGAAGGGGAAAAAGTTCCAAGAAGTGTTAATTGATTATGCTCATCATTCAGATTTTTTGCTGTAATACAGCCTGGGCAATCGCTTATTTTCGTCTACACCAGGGTAGCGATTCTTAAATTTCTAGTTTGTTTTTCGTTGTTTTACCTTGTATGAAGTTTTTGACTTTTCTGAAACTAAAAATGCAACAAAATATTAACTACATATAAGGTTTATAATTACTTTAGTACTACTAAGTACAACTTTTTATCATGAAAAAAGCACAGTTTAACCATCTTACATGGTAGAAAGTTAACTTGATTGCATTGGTCAAAAGTCTATTGAATCGCATAATAGCTAAAAAGCTAGTTCTATATTCATTTTTATAGGGTACCTTGGATTTAAAAGGGAACACCTTTGATTTTATTTTAAAAGTTTTTTCTGTGTCATGCTGATGACATGCATGTTGGGTCGTCAGGTCCTTGGCCTAAATGTATTGCTATTAGGTTGAAACATTCAGGATTCCTTACTAACATGCCATCGTTTGCTTTGACTTTTTTAATTTGACAACCCCCCCATTCACTGAAGAGTTAAACCCCAGTCCCAAATAATAGATAGAGAATCTGAATATGAACGAATCAAAAATTTGGGGTATAAAATATATATAATACATGTAAATATATTACACTATTACCACATATATACACAGCTAAAGACTGTAAGCCAATACAAATCGTTAGCAAGTTTTATTATTTTTATTGTTATTTAAAGTAATTTGTGTAACACTATAGTTGCGTTTTTAATACTAAAAACAATGGGGTATTCCAAATATCTTGACTTTTTCTGAAGATTATTAATTTAAGATTTACGTATTTGGGAATTATTCAGTGATTAGAAAGTTTTCCTAAAGATGCTTAACACGCTTTTACAATTTATTACGCATATCACTGTGCTCGATTTCCTAAAATGGATGCAGTTCAGTCTAATTGTTAGTGTTAGTCCGTGCAAAGTTAGATGAACAATTCTATATGCATGGAAGTCTGGCTGAGGTAGTTTTTATTGTCGATATTTGTCACTGTACTATGATTTACCAAAATCAGGTTACAAGAGAGTAAAAATATTTTCTTTGGACATGCATGCGTTCAGCCAAATACACGATAAAGAATGTAGACATTTAGGATAAGATCCTCTGCAATGATCAGTAGACTACTAAACACCACTTATATGTTTTGGGACATGTCAAGTATACAAAAGTTATTTTTAACTTAGTGGCTGTCATTATTAATTGACGTTTAAGTAATGAAAAATTGTTATTAAATTAAATGATGATGTCATTTAAAAATTTATTAATATTTCTTCTTGCAGGTTGAATTGCTAAATAAATCATCCATTTCATCTCTTCCTGATGAGGTCTCATTTCCTTTGTAAGCTAAGCATGATAATACATTTTTTAAATGGGGAACCCAAAAGTTAAATTATCCATGAGTTGAAATATAAAACTACCTCAAATGCATATTCAAAGCATTTTTTTCTAATTTTTCTTTTTGGTATAATTTTTTTTTTTAATTATTTGTAAATGGATTTTTTTTAATTTTTTAAGGTACTTTAAAAAAAGTGAGGCCTTTTTAAAAGTTAGAATCATAGCATGATTATCATTTCAGAGAAAGCGGAAGTCTATCACCAGAATTCCTGAAGCCAGTTACCATGCAGAACTCTGCAATTCCATCAAATGTATTTCTTCGCTTATCCACGCATGGTGGGTCTTCACCAAAAACTGCCAAGTAAGCGATAACCTGAGGTCTGCAAATTTTGTAATAGAAAAACGAATTTGAGATCTTAACTTTAGTTGTAGTTAGTTTTTTTTAATAAAATTCGGAGGTAATACCCTTATGTACTTTAAAGATTTGACCTTAGTAAATAATGTATTGGTCAAGTAAAACTTCCACACCCAAATCATCCTTCATTATTATATACATCCGACTATTTCAAACTTAGGTTGTCTGTGTATGTTTAAGAACAGCAAGCAAAGAAGTGTCTGCATATGATCAGCATGACATTACTTATCCTAAAATTCCTCAATTTACTTCCTTTAGATTCTAGATATATTTTCTTAATAAATTATTTAAGTTAAAGTCACAATAAAACATTTTTAATAGTTACATATAAAAGTTTAAATCAAGATGTACAGTATACTGTAAGGAAAACTGTCATGTCGAGATCCCAATTTGTCCAGGAACAAGTTTTAAAGCATCTGTTGTACAATTTTAAACCCCCAGAGTGATTTTACACAAAACTCAATCAAAGTTGGCATGTGTTTTTGTTACTATACCTCTAATATAAACAAGCTTGGATTGCATAGATCACATAGAACATGTTAAGCACATGTAGCAGATGCAGCCCTTGGACTGCATTGAGTAGTGTTACTTAACTTATTTTGCTGACAAACTGTTTAAAATTGTAAGAGATAATTTACGACCCTGAAATGATATTTATAATATAAAAATATATATGATTGTTGCAAAGAACAATTTGTAATTGTCGCATTTTGTGAATTAAATTTTCTTTTGTTCTCTAAACCCATCTAAAAGTATATTTCAATAGTGAAAGTGATAATTGTAATGAACCTGGAAAATTCAACCAAAATGTTACATCCAAACACTTATTAATAAACAAGTACAAGTACAAGTATGAAACAAGTGAATATTTTACATTAAAATAATGGGAAAAAGAACTTCAAATGGAAGAAATTGTATATAATAACCTTATAATTATCCTTAACCATTTTTAAAGTTGTGTTCCTGGTATATTGTAAGGAACACAACTGTACAGCTAGTAGTGAAATAGGTAGTCTGATAGAAAACAGGGATAGAAAATGGATATACTAACTAAAACTAAACATTTTCGTCAATTGCAGTGTCAGGGCAAATACACAGCATTGGTGGTGGGCAGATTTAATTTGTTTTTATTCAATTTATATTATTGCAGAGGTCGAATGACTGTTTCAAAATCTCCACAAGTACGCACTTCCCCGTTACACTGTGTACAAGTTGCTCAAGGCCACCACAAAGCTGTATTGTGCATTCATGCAACAGATCATTTGCTTTTTTCAGGTTCTAAAGGTAATTATGTATACTTTTTTATTAATATTATGTAACAGGTTATTTTTATAGATTTAGTATTTGCCATTTTTAACAGATAGTATAGTTCAAAATTGCCTTTTTTAATATTTACCCATCATACAATTTTTTGTCCACTGGTAACGAAGTACATTTTTTGATTAATTTATAATGCAGCAACATATCAATTATATAACACACTGCAATAGTTTGTGATCATTTCCTTTGTGTTTTTCAATTTACAATAATAAAAATAAATATAACATTATCATACACGGCTTTAAAGTTGTAGTTGTAAACAGTAGGCACTTAGCTGGCTTGTACATCTTTTACGGGAATGCAAGTAAATTTAAAAAACTGTATAATATTAATTATTAATCCGCTTTAGACAAAGGGACATTTTTGATTTTTTCTGACGGCTGTTCAAAAAATTTTTTTTACCGCTTATTGAATTCAA
>CH002616.1:21163-68079 GCA_000149265.1 Ciona savignyi
TCGACTCTAGAGCGATTTCCACCACATTGAGACTATTTTTCCACAACTAGTGGTATACTTAACTATTTGTACACATTTTGTACCCTTGTGGTAAACTTACTAAATAATTGGAATAACTAATCACCCAATCAATACCTTGATATGTCCTTCAACAATGTGTCAGCTGTATCTCTGTTGAGTATTGATCCGAGCACCCATTTATTGGGTTCCAGGTGTAAGTTATTTGCTTTCAATTTCAGCGCTTGGTGGAAAAAATTGGCGAAATTCGTGTCGGGCGTTATCATTTTGTGCGGTATTATGTTTCTATGAAATCATAAAGATTGATTAGAAGCAATTGAACTTGGGGGGGTCAGGATCTCCGTACAAGGATCGAAGAAAAAACAGAATAAATAAGCAATCCTGTGTAAAGACACGAATGATTTAGGACACCGGTTAATTCCCTGAACATACATCGAATAGAAAAGAGGAAAATCTCACTATTTAATGGATGTTATGAGTTTTCCAAGATTCTAGAAACCCTAATTTTATAACAAACCTAAAAAATAAACACATTTTTTACTTAAAAAAAAGTCATATTTTTAATAATTAACATATTCTGTTGACTTTTTTCCCAGAATTGTTGCACAATTGCTTGTAAAAAAATTGAATATTTTCTAAAAAAAATGGTGTAAATTTGCATATTAGGTAAAGGTCAATTGAGTCCGTTAGATGATGGAATAAACTGAGTTCGGGAAATATCACATCCTGGACACGAATGCAAGATCTCGTGTATAAACGCATTACAATCCATGCAATACTGGACTTTACATTTCGCGCAAATATATTCGGCGGTGGTGATGGGTTTGTAACATGCGTAGCACGCTTTTGTCGGGCCGGACACCTTCCGC
Organism: Ciona savignyi; assembly: GCA_000149265.1. Taxonomy (NCBI): domain Eukaryota; kingdom Metazoa; phylum Chordata; class Ascidiacea; order Phlebobranchia; family Cionidae; genus Ciona; species Ciona savignyi. Next base: position 22,051 of record CH002616.1, read on the forward strand.
TCATTAAACTGGGGCAACGGGAAAAAATGGTGGTACGATCGCGCTAGATGAGGCGCCGATACTAACGTGAGAGAGCATATCACGCATTGAACTGGTAGTTCAGAGTATTTGGCCTGGCATTGGGGGCAGAAATAGCCTCCGGCGGTGAACTTGTTACGTGACATGCACAACGATATTTTCCCGGATTCCATAGGAGAAACATGATGCGGAAATCCCATTTTAATCAAGGATGACTCAGGGGAAATTTCCACGGGTGGTGGGACATGTTCGTTTAATAAAGTCGCAAAATGTCCTTCATCAATTATAACCCCATATGATCCCTTGGTGGATTTAGCAAGGTGTTTACAAATATGCACTTCAGCACTTAACCCTATCACACTGCATCTTATAGATTGCTTGGATAGTTCTGATATAGTGTCTTGTATACAGCCTGGATCACAGGTGGTTAAACTCCCCATTATAATTAACATCTCTTTACTAGTGTGACTGGGCATGTGCTTTAAACTGCTTGCTCCAAGCTGAAGTGCATTTTGTAAAGATGGCTCGCCAGTGCAGTTCTTGGCGTTGGTTGTGATAATGTTGGCTCCGAGGTCTTGCAGAACTTTAAGATGTCTCTGAAACGCACCGGACATCTCGCTTATCACCTCCGATCGTTTCGCAGAAGTCGAAATAAAACCCAACTGACTTATTGGGTTCTGGTCAGCATAATTTTGCGCGAAAATTTCGAGCGCCTTCAAAACAGCGACCGCTCGGTTCGGCTTCAAATCCTGGTCGCACATGGCTTGCGACAAGTCAACCACGACGTACAAATGCCGCATCATCCCGAGACGAACATTACGTCGCGATTGCTGGAGTCGCCGCTTCTTGGCTTTGTTGATCTCGGCCTCGATACTCGCTTGGATCGATCCGCTCTCATCCTCTTGGAGGACTTCCCATGTCTTCTCATAATCCCCCTCCCATCTATAAGCTGTATCTTCACTTTGATCTTCCATTTTACAATTTTAGACGAATTATCTTCAAACCTCCAGCTTCTCAACTGTGGGCATGAGGTGTATTAATATTCACCTAAGATTGCTGCAGTCGACCCTTCCCAGTAAACCAAAGGAACAGATTAAAGCAATTTTAAATGCTTAATAGACGTTTATTGATCCAGAGATACTTTCGTTGAACATAAATCCTTTTTTTTAAACCGTCATTCATTAATCATTATGAATGGGTTTTCTAATTTGAAACTATGGGGGATATAATGAAACTGTAATTCATACTGTAGCATAATAGAGGGAAAAAAATTAAGCTGATATCATCCTTTCATATTGAGATAGGAAATCGCCAATCATCTTAAATAGAATAAACTAGGCATGTGTGATCTCATCTAGTGCAGCAAATGTCCTGTGTGCCGCGTTACTAAATAAATCTAGGTCTAGCCTGGACCAGGTAAAATTTGAAAACTTTAGGGAAAAACGAATATGTATTATGCCTCATATTCACATAGTTGTATGTTATTTCTATTTTGTCAATTATGGAAATCAAAATGATTTACACCTGATTATCGCCCAATAACGTGTTAAGGAAATGTGGGGGTCAAAATTTTGGTCCCTTTTTTTGTAAAGGTGTCCTTTAGAGGATAAAAGAGAAATTAGAAAACTACTAACTAAAATAAAGATTGGAGCCTACGGCTTAGGGCTGTGGTTAGAATTTACATTGTGTTGGTGCATTTTAATCTAATGGAGGACACAAGTTAAATTATCATGGAAATCTCAATGTAGGTAGCAAGTATTCTAATGTGTCCCTTTGTTGTTTATTTTAATTTATTACAATCATGCAGACATATTAAACAATACCAGTGAATGTAGAGTCATAGGATATATAATATAGGATAGGATATTCATGCTTATTCTCGTGAATGGGAAAACCAAGGGGGTTAATACACATTCAATCGTCAGATTACCTCGCGTCCACTGTCGGGTTACCGGAGCTATTGCAGTGTATTGTGTATGATTCGCATGTTTCTTCAATTTGGTAGAACCCATTAATCCGCTGGGTTCAGGCAATGTCCGTTAAAGTGCCTTGCCCAAGCACACAACCGACTAGCTAGCGACCAGTTTCGAATCTGCAACCTTTCGATTGAAAGGCGACGAACCAACCTACAAGACTAATTGGTCGGACTTACCGCACAGCAAAAGATGTTGCAAAATACCAAAAGAAATATGCTACTCTTATGAACAGGTACAAAAATAATACTTAATACATACAGTAACAAAAAAAAGAAAAGAATTCCTGAAGTTAATACTTTTAATAAATACATACATTTACTTAAATTGCTACGATCATTACAACGATGCTTAACTGCATTTGGAACTAATGCAAGACACATCAACTTTGATGAACTTTAACCCACTAAAAATACCGTACGTAACTTCCACAGCCGTAATATATATTCTGGAGATCAACATGTTACGTCATAAAGGTTAGGAGCGCAGCCACGGTAAATCGAAACTGCTTTAAACCAAAATGCTATCTCCTTAACTCCAGCCCTCACCTTGACCGTTGAATTAAAATAACTAAATTTCCCCTTCTTCCGATGACGTACATGACTTGCGTCAATGATTTCTACGTAACTTCGGAATATCTACAAAGCCTGGTTTAGAGAGCAACTAGCTTTACTTGTATAAACCTTATAAGGAATTATTCGACATACAGTTCGTATTTGCTAATAAATGTTTCAGTAGCTCTTGGAATATATTGCATATAACATGTGAAACAGGACGCCTCTAGCAGCGACTTTTAAAGGCATCAGCTGTTTTATAATTTTTTAATTTTATTTATTTACGGGGTCGTAATATAGGATAGAATAGTCCTGTTTTATTCCGTAAATGGGAAAACGCAAGGATGTTTTTACCGGGTTCAGTTTAGAACCCATGATGTGTCCGGTATCTGTATCGGTCGCGTTAACAATTCTGCCACACGACCGTACAATAAAACTTAAGGAGCTCTGTAACACCGGCAAATGCTAGATTACTTTTCGCCCGTGTCAATTTGCAGAACTATGAAAGTGTGTCGTGATGTATGATTAAGACATTTCTACCGTTTTTGTTTAACCCATTAAACATTAGGTTTTGACAACTCGTCTGGTTTCGACCATCACAACTAAGCTGATGAAAAAGTAAAGAAACTAATCATCCCGAAAACTGTCAATCGGGTGTCGTTAAGTAAGCTATCACCCTACTATATTGTTGTGTAAATGTATCTATTAATAAAATACAGCACAATGGCTTTGGTAAATTGTGCAGTGGGACTAAATACAGAATGCCAAGTCGGTTGTATACGTGGGTAAGTATAATTGTCCGGGTAGTCTAGACTCTAGTAGTTTAATGCGACGCCTTTCGGCCGAAAGGTCGTATATTCGAAATTGGTCGCTAACTAGTCGGTTTTCTCCTTGGGCAAGGCACTTAACAAACATTGCCGTAACCGAGCGGATTAGTGGGTTCTACCAAATTAAGAAAACGTCTATCATACGCGACACACGGGCAATAGCACCGGTAACCCGACGGTCGGCGCGAGGTGATCTTACCATTGCTCGTGTGTTAACCCCCTTGGTTTTTCCATTGAACAACTCAATGAATAATGTAGCTTAACCTCGTAGTCTAAAAAAAGTTTAAATAGTCCCATAAACTACGCAATCCGCAAAACTTTCTTCCCGCAATATAGCGACATAATCCGAAACCATTAGTCGCCGCATTTTTATAAATTATTCACGGTCATAACTTTTATTCAGGAAGACAACGTTATCTAAACATGGAAACCGCGAAGAAGGTTAACACACGGGCAATCATCAGATCACCTCTCGGCCACCGTCAGATTTAAGAAACTATTGCAGTGTGTTGTATATATACGTTGGTTTAGTTTTAGTAGAATCCATTATTCAACTGGGTTTAGGGTAAAAGCCAAATATTGTAGCTCTCATCTCTTAAGATGTACGCAGTGTGGTAATTATTGATGGTAATACACGTACGTATTGCGTTTGATAAAGACGTTTTTTGGCACCAGTATTTGTAACTAGGATTTAATTGTACAGAAAAAAAACAACCCAGCGGATTAATGGGTTCTACCAAATTAAAGAAACGTGTGTATCATACACAACACATTGCAATAGCTCCGGTAACCTGACGGTGGGAGCGAGGTGATCTGACGATTGCCTGTGTGTTAACTCCCTTGGTTTTTCCATTCACGGAAATAAACATATATATATATATCCTATATATATATATATATATATATATATATATATATATAACACGAGATTTTTGCACAGTGAATACATGATTCAAACAATTAACCAAGAATTTGTCTAATATGGTGTTGAGATGCTCGACTGTGCTTAACTTCATTATTATTGTTGTTGTTATAGTTGATATTGGTGTTAGACAGATGAGGTAAATACATGGGGTGGGCTGGGTAGTCCGGTATGGAGTGGTTGTACGTGAACCTATACCCCGTTGATGCTTGGTGATAATACTCCTGTACTGAGGGGGAGGTGTAAATATCACCCAGCGCTTGGTAGTCGGGGTTGTAGCGCGTGGTTGACGCCGTCACGGGGTTTCCAAAGTGGCCGAATAAGGGTCGGTTGTCAACGGTGGGGTTGGGTTGGGGTTGCAGTCTTTTATGGGGGTGGGTAGGGTGGTTTAACCCTCCATTTCCACCTGTTGGTAAAAACGGGGAAATTATGTTGAAACAGGAACAAATTTGTCATTTGTAAATTAGGTTAACAATTAAACAAGAATTATACTAACCACTACGTAGTCTAGCTTTCATTTCATATTGATGGTTTCGTTGTTGGGTCGAAGCTAACCAGTGACTAGCATAGTGGGGGTTCCCCCATCATTAGCATAAATGGCTTGAATCCAGTGGATTATTGGGTTGAGCGAACACTACAGCAATGTCTCATATTCAACACACAGTAAGTTGATTCTTATGAAAACCTGTGTGTGTTATTTTATCCCCCAGTTATAAATATGAGTATCCTACCCTAAAGTTAACATTACATTCCATACATGACGTACCTATACACGCAGGTTGCATCTGCAAACTCGAATGTTCGTGCTTCCTTTTCAGCCCAGTGTTGGTTCTGGTGTAGGATTTTGCTGGAATGGAAGAATTGGATATTTACTTTTTCCCTGGAATGGTGAAAACCAAGTGGTGTTATGACATGGGCAATTGTAAATTTATCCCGTGTCCACCATCGAGTTACTGGAGCTATTTAAGTGTGTTATTTAGGATTCAGACGTTTCTTCAATTCATTAATCCGGTGGGTACAGGCAATGTTTGTTAAGTGTCTTGCCCAAGGACACAACGGACTAGCTAGCGACCAGTTCAGAACCTGCAACCGAACCTGTTTTGTATTGATCTAGTGCGTAAACTTGTTGTTTTTGCTGACGTTACAAATCTTCAACGCCATGTTTGAAGTATGTATATTGGTATGGTTATATAGTTAGCTCTTAAGTTTAAATGAATCTGTCCAAATTAAATGGAATTCAATTATTTAACAAATAAAAGGGTTGTAAAAAAAAGGATTGTAGGCACAAAATTGGTGGCTAGCTAGTCGGTTGTGTCTTTAGACAAGGCACTTAACGGACATTGCCTGAACCCAATGGATTAATAGGTTCTACTAAATTGAAAAAAACGTCTGTATCATACACAACACACTGCAATAGCTCTGGTAACCCGACGGTGGGCGCGAAGTAATCTAACGATTGCCTGTGTGTTAACCCCCTTGGTTTTCCCATTCACGGGGATAAACATGAATATCCTATCCAATAAACCTTAAAAAAAAATTTAACCAAATAAATGCCAAACCTGATATGATCCTGGACACGTTGTGTTGATCTCTATTTTGGTGGTTCCACGACTCATTGTTGGTAGTGTATTGCGGTGTTTTGTGGTTCAATCTGGTAGTTTTATGGCTTGTAATCGCTGGTTGCCATATTGGGTGCGGGAGCCGTTGTGATGAAACAATCTCCACTTGTTTCGGCTGCCTCGTTGGCACCTCTTGTGGCGACATCAGTAGATTAGTGAGCGACGCTGATTCAATATCGTTCGGGCAATCCAACTTCCCGACTTCCGTTACAACCGCGCTTTGGTCAATCCGGAAAATATCATTGAGCTCAAGTGACAAGGAACTGCATAGTTTCCTATCCCTTGGTGTTTTGGGCTGCGGTTTTAGGTGGGTGGATGTGGTGTCTGCGATTTGTTTATTTGGAGTGTCGGGGACGTTTAAACCTGGTATATTCTGCAGGCATTCGAAGAAATCAGTCTCGAAAGATTGCGTGAAGTCCTTTGTTGTGTCTGATGTCTGTGTTGCATGAATGGTTGTGAGAATAGGCACCGATGGGGGGGATTTTGATTGGTTGGTCGGTTGGCTCTTCATTAAACTAGCGATGTTGAAAGAATTTGAAACTTTCACAGAATTCTCCGCATTTTCAGCCGACTTTTTCAATTTAACCATCGGCTGAAACGTTCCTTTATCACATACACTCCCTGAGGTAGGTTTTATAACATTTCTATTTTCATTGCTTCGTAGCCACGTCTGCAGACCACTAGGTGGTTCAGGAGTGCTCAAATCCGGACGAAAATTCTTGGATGAATTTGATATCGAAGCTGAAATCGATTGAACAGGTTTCAGCAATGCTGATTGATCCATGTCTGCAACCACAGATTCCCCTGCGCTGGTTGAATAAGTGATTGGAACTGCTGATGAGGAGATTTTATCTTTCGATCTCCTCACGGATTCAGTAGGGATGCTGGGAAGATGAGATGACCGCTTCTCTTCATCAGATTTCCAAGATTGACTCCAAATCAATCGGCAGCTCGTTTTCATTGTTGACCCACTTTGCCTTTGTGATGTCATAATGTTTGTGGACACTATACTTGTGCCACTGCCGGACATACAAGGGGCATTGTTTTGTAACAATGGCTCGGAGGTGTGTATGACGGGGTGTTTAGTGCATTGTGATGTGACAGCAGGTGATTGTTGTTCCACAGTGTTTCCAGATGTAGAATTCGCAGGCTTCCTCCCCAGTTTAACCGGTGACGATTTTAAAATTGTGGGTTTCGAAATTGCAACCTTTACCTGAAGACACAGATTATTTAATATGATATTGAAGTTGTATGCCTGTTTGGGAAACCACCTAATTAAACAGATAATTACCAACCAAGCATTATACATATGCTGGATATATGGACTGCACATATTCATCATATAGGGATATGCAGTAATTTCTCAGAAGATTAATATACAATAAAGTAAGGGGGGTAGTTTAAAACCCATGTTAATAACATTTTAAATACCGGTATCTCGGAAAAAGAAATATTTCAATGCTAAAATCTTTCTACTTGTAATGTAGATAGCTATGTTATTTAAGGTCTGATTATCAGACCTTAAATAGACTAAAATCACATTTTTTGTTATAATAACTTTGGTTTACTTTATTCATTTATTTCCCTAATATTTACCAGTGGATACCACAACATGGGACGAGGGAAAGACACAAAACAAACAGTCGTTAGATTTCCTTCTACCTGAATAAGATGACAACTGAACCAAACTTATCGGTTTCATTTATATAAACTGTTCATTGGGAAGGTATAACGGGGTTGTATGTATCGGACGATTTACCCCATCATTGGTATCAAGAACGGGGAATTTCCTTTCAACAAAAACATCTGGAACGCTTTAAAAGCTGTTTTTATACATCTGCACTTGTCCATTTGTTTTTACACATTGTGAAGTTGTTTTATTTCCTTTATTAAGAATTTGATTAGAAATGAGGAAATAGCTATGCCATTAAACAAAAGAATTCAAGAAAACTAGAATATTTTTTTATAAAAAAATGACCAATATCACTTACTTTCTTGGTCCCGGTAAGAATAGGGTGGATTCCATGGGAGATTAGTAGATCCTGGTATTCCTTTCTCTCCTTCTCATACATCTTCACTTTCTCCCTCAATGTGGATAATTCCTCAGCTGTGACATTCGGGAAATTACGAATTCATAAAAAGTTTGGTTGTAAGCTATAACCCACTTCACTTACATTTGTAAAACAGGTTGTTTTAGAGTAGTAAACGTTAAATAAAAAATGGTAAAACTACATTGGTTTTGGTGGAACAAAACTGTGATGTCTTTTACGGTGACATGAGAGGTTGATTTACAATGGTAAAAGTTGAACAAAATATTGGTTTCTATTATGGTAATTCAGTACCGCCTACATAGATAAAATGTAGTCATAAAAACAAATTAAATTTCTTTTTAAAAAAATAAAGTTTTTCTACATATTCACGCTTTTAAATGCGAAATCGCTAATGCAAACAGTTTTTACCTGCAAACTCAATCCTCAAGCGAATCAAGAATCATTTATTTGTTTGGTCAAAAATATGCGCAAACAACAATGGATTAGAACACAATAATTTGAATTTATATAAATATTTAAGACCAGGAGGCAACAAAGCGAACTTACCCAAACACTCCGAAGCCCCTTTCTGCACCATTGTGTCCAATTTCCGATGCAATTCATGGATGTAGTCGCACGCTCGCTCCACCACTGACTCCTTCGTCACTAGGAGGACCCCGTTACTGGGTACGAGGCTCTTCAGCTTTGATATGTGGCTGGCGAGACGCTCTTTGCGTTTCCTCTCCACTGGAGGGATTTGTCAATTAGGAACTTTTCAAAATGAAAAAATTTTGGAAATTAAAAAGTGACTTTTAAATTGAGAAGTTTCTTTAACTCAAAATCAAATCATAATTTTTTTTATTTTTTTTTCAACATAATTTTAATTTTTGAGCAACCCAATATATTTCACCGTGTTAAGAATGTCAGTTATGTTTCACTATGGCTAAAAGGATTGTACAAATAGTATTAATAGAAAAGTGGAGTTTCTCAGCAAGTTTTCCTTATTTTTTCATCCTGCTCAACAGTAAAATATTGAATGGAATATCTTAATAGCTAACATTCATTGACTTTCTTTTTGTTTTCCTTTTTCCAATCTTTCTTTGTTGATGTTGTTCTATGAAAATAAAAATATTAATTAGTAAAGATTAATATTTAATGAATCAATGTAACTTTTCTGTCATTAAGAAATGGGTAATCCCCGTTGAATGATACATATATCACCATCATTTGACAAAGCGTGACAATCGTTTGACGTTTTGACATATGTCAGAAAGTGCAAGTGATGTGGAGTAGTCGTTTGAGCAATGGTGAGAAAATCCTGGCAGAAGCTATTGCAGTGTGTTATTTATGATTAAGTTGTTCCTTTAATTTAGTAGAACCCATTAATCCGCTGGCTTCAGGCAATGTCTGTTAAGTGCCTTGCCCAAGTACACAACCGACTGGATAGCGACCTGTTTCGAACCTGCAATCTCTCGGTTGAAAGTCCGGCCGGTTAGTCTGGCAGTTAAGTGCGTTGCCTTACAATTAAAAGGTTGCAGGTGCGAAACTGGTCGCTAGCTAGTCGGTTGTATCCTTGGGCAAGGCACTTTACGGACATTGCCTGGACCCAGTGTTTATTGGGTTCTACTAAATTGAAGAAACATGTGAATCATACACAACACACTGCAATAGCTCTGGTAACCCGACGATGGGCGCGAGGTGATCTGACGATTGCCTGTGTGTTAACCTCCTTGGTTTTCCCATTCACGTGGATAAACATGAATATCCCATCCTATATTATAAGGCGACATATTAACCTTAAACAACTAGACGAACATTGAAATATTTAACACAACTTAAAGAAGCTAATATAGATAAAACATTTTACTCATTTAAGCCTACCTGTCAGGGTTTACTACGTTCACAACATTCTGAGACGGAATTAGTGAATGATTAAAACTCGTCGAGATAGTTAAAACTGAAGTTGGCTGACTTGGAATCTTGGCGACCGATTGAACCAGACTATTTAGTTTATTCACCACGTTATCTTCACTGGAAGTCATTTTATTTTCATTCTACTTGAATGCCTTCGCCTTGCATATACTGGCATTGTATGCAATAACAGGAATGTTGATGTTATCTTATACCATATATACTATGCTTATACTGACTTTAAACCGAGATCTTGGTTGTGACAGCTGACACCAAACTGTAGTTGTGGGCAAATCGCGGGTTAGAAACTTTAACCCGAGTATTAAATTTTCAGTTTTTTATTTGAAGTACTTTTTTGGTTATGTTGTCCCCCGAATATTGGCTGGAATTAATTGTTCAATCAGGTTAATTCATTTTCAATCAACAATAAAAAAGGAACCTGTACCAATATGCAGTGTTTGGACTGCCTGTTGTAACAAATGTTTTTTTTATATAAGCTATCAAGTTTAATAGAGATATACGTCTCTAAAAAGGGAAAAAGTTTGTCGTTTAAATGAAAAAATCGGTTCTCCGCGTCGGCACACAGCATCTACAACGCAAAGAAAGACAACAATGTGCAAGCACAACCGGTTAAACATAAAGGAGGGAGCAGGGTAATGGAGCAAAGGTGGAAAAAGAGGAAAGGAAAGAAACAAACAAATTAGTAAAACAATGCAAGCTTAATCTAACCCTGCCCCCAACACTAATCTTAATCCCAGCACTAACTCTTATGCCCTTATCTTTATTTTACTGTGCAGTTTCCCTCCTTTAGTTTCTCCAGCACAGACAGGTCTGTATTCGTTTGGGTGGTTATCATTACAGGACATCCAGTGGATTGGTTGGGTCAGTCCAGTTTTATTGGTTAAACAGTAAATAATATGAGATTTAAACAGCTATGTGCCCGAATCAACCTTGATGTAATTTAACTACCACTGCCACTGATTAATACTTCAATCATGGCTGACATTAGCTGCGTCCATTTATTCCGACCGATTATTTTGGTTGGTTAGTGCGCCGTCTTTCAGCTGAAGTGTTGCAGTTTCGAAACTAGTCGCTAGCTAGTCGGGTGTGTCCTTGGGCAAGTCACTTTACCGACATTGCCTGAACCCAGTGGAATGATGGGTTCTGAATTAAAGTTACATCTCAATCATACACATGTAGTGACATTCGCGGTTTGTGTCATATTTGTTGTACAATATATTAAGTTTTGTTAAACTATTTAAGTAAGCCATTATTGTATGCTGCACAGCTGTGTGTGCCCGTTCCAAAAGCCTGTGTAAATAATTTCCTCTGCGTGCCAGCGCGCTATTATTCCCACACATTGTACCATACAAGCGTTGTGTGTATAAACTCATTGTATGAGATTATCGAAATCGCGTTTTGGAATAAGGATCAAAATAAATTGCCTGCTTGGAGCTTGGCTCCGGGCATGTCCAGTCAATCAGTTTAACTGTATTTGTTTCACTGTATTAGTTTATAAGATACAGTGAAGAAACCTTCCGAGACGGAGTCAATTCGGAGTCTGATTAGTTGGAGAACTCAGGGCAGGTTCAGTGCTATAGGTATAAGCACGCCAACCGACCACTAAAGCACCTGATTCTCCACACACAACACATTGCAATAGCTCCGGTAACCCGACGGTGGGCGCGAGGTAATCTGACAATTGCCTGTGTGTTAATGGTTTTCATAAACATGAATATCATATCATAACACTTATGAAGATAAGCGTTTTTTTTTATTTTGTTCTAAAAGTAATATATTCATAAAATTGCACCATGCCTACAGATATTATATACCATAATTAGGTCCAACATGTCTGGTCCAATTTGTGTAAAGGATTATGAAGAATTAGCCAAAGAAAAACTTCCAAAAGCGGTGTGGGATTATTACAGCAGCGGCGCTAACAATGAGCAGACACTTCTGGATAACCAGCAGGCATTCACTAGGTAACTTTTAGAATGTATTTGATGTTTATAACCTTAGACATGGGTACATACTCAAGATCGATAGAAATATGTATTAGAATAATAGCTAAAGTAGTTAAATCATTTATGGTATTTGTTAGAACCATTATGCATGTTTAAATGGGATCAGACATGCAGAATACATAGAATGAGTTTTACGATTTGTATTGGATACTTATATCTGTATTCCCAGAGATTGAAAGTAACAAGGTTGTTATAACACAGACAATCATCGGACCAACTGTTGTCCACACTCAAATATCATTATTGCAGTATGTTGTGTAGGATGAAGACATTGCTTAAGTTTTCTTTCAACCAATTCACCCACTGGGTTTAAAAACATCCTCAAAGTGCTATTCCTAAAAACTCTTTTGTAGACGACTAGAAAGAAACTGAGTTTCGACCAAACGACCTTTAGGCTGACAGTCATGCAGTAATAATGAATAACTGTCCATTTGTACCAGTATATGTGTATTCATATATCCTAATGGATGTCGTTTGACCAGATACCGTCTAAGACCCCACGTGTTGATTGATGTGTCACAAGTTGACTTGTCATCTTCTGTCCTGGGGTCGACGATCGACTTTCCAATTTGCATCGCTTCCACCGCTATGAACAAGATGGCGCACCCTAGTGGTGAAACTGCCGTCGTTAAGGGTAAGTGCTTTGAATGGGATGTAAATTTTTCAGGAATTTTTGTTGTTTTTAACACATTGTTTAAGCAAATTCTATTTTAAGAAAAGAAAGACACTAGGGCTGCGAATTAACGGTTAATTTGAAAATCGGTTAACTGATGTAACAATAATCGGTTAACCGTTAAACGATTTTCTTTAGGCTACTGTCAAATCGGCACCGTTTTTGGCAAAGAAATGTATAGGTCGGGCAGCCGTTCGTCGATACATAGCGTTCGCCGAGTAAACAAGCCCCAGATCGTGGCGGCGTTGCCCTTTGTCTTGCCGCGCTGATTCCAGATAAGGAAATTGGCGCGAATCCAAGATCACATGTATTTACCGCGATTGTGATTATTCCTATCGGTGGTTCGAACTATTTTACTCAAACAAAAATGAAAAAAGTATATTTACAACGACATGCAATTCCCGTTTGAATAATTACGTAGAAATGCGTAATTACGTAATTTTGATTTGGCGTCCGTAACGCAATTCCGATGTCCGTAATTACATAACTGAACGTAATTTCGTAATTACGCCCAGCTCTATGCATAGCATTGAAGCATACTACAGTTGTCAGACAGGTATTTCACGTCAGAAAAGCGTGCGTTTTATCAACCAACGAACAGATAAGAGTTTAAAAAAAGAATTGTTAAAAAACGGTTAAACGGTTAAAATTTGATGTGACGGTTAACCATAAAAACGGTTAACCGTGGTTAACCGTTAATTTTTCGCACCCCTAAAAGACACTGTTTTTAAATACCCTTGTTTTTTGAGAGACATTATTATCGATATTAAATAGGCCTACTTAAAATAAATGAAAGAATCATGGTGAGCAATGAGATTTTGTACGTTTACAAACAATATTTAGAGACTCTTTAAATATTTAGTCAACAAAACCAACAGTGTGGTACCGGTACTTAAAAACTAAATTTGTTTGTTGCACCAACAGTTACACCTGATTTAATAATCCATGCTTCACTTATTTCTGGCCTTCAAATTGCACTTTGCAATCCCTGCAAAATGTCATTTGAAAAAAAAGTGAATTAAAGAGTTGTACTAAAAATGAAATACCCGGTACCGTCTTATGCATATAAAACACACTCTCATAACTCCAGTAACCTAATGGTAGGGATGCACAATATAGGATAGTTAGGTATTCTAGAATATTCTAGAATAATATATTTCGAATCTAGAATTTCGAATCCTATTTTAGAATCTTTTACCATGTATTTAAATTTGCTATGCTGTGCATATATTTTCTCATTTATAGTGAATTAGCCGTATGCTTTTAAACTGTGATGAGAGCAATTTAGGTAGTCAAACTATATTTTACCATTAAATATTTTTTTAATCATATGTAACATCTCTAAACACTATCTGCCATGAGGGAGGATAATAGTCTAGTAGGTTTTTATTGCAATGAATGGCTGAGAAAAATGCTCCCAAACACCAGACAACTTTTTATTTTCCCAGTTTGGTATCAAGACTAGCTATTATTGCCCTTGCAGAATTAAACATTAATTTGCTATTTAACACAGTTATACCTCGGTAAAAGTATAATAAATTAATCACTGCAAAATCACCTAACTAAATAATTGAACACATAGGATATCATTCATTGTGTTAATTAAAAACATAGTTGTTTAAGTGAAATATATATTGCAAATACTAACGTGTTTAGTCTGTAAATAACTCTTCCGCCTTTGGTATAATTGCGTCATATTTAAAGGAGCGATAAACCACGTGATTACAGCCTGGCGAACGTGACCTACTTTCTTTGAGCGTGCATAAGTTTTAAGCGCGTCTGTTCAACGATGCAGGTGTATGGGGCTACTGATAAGATAATGTTGTTGTGCTTTGATGCATGTTGTATTTTCGAGCTACCGCTTTAAAAATTGTTCGGCCGCTTTCGCACGATAGATGCACTTTCGGTATGGAGAAACGCATTACGGGTATTACATACGAATAAAGAAGCCAGTTTACAATTTTGAGATTACGAATTTACTTCAATGACAATTCACCAAAAGTTTCTTATCATGGTTTTCCACTGTCGCACGCTTGCTGAAACGATACGCTGACGTCTGCATAATCGGCATCACGCGTGTTCTTACGCGATGGATCGCAGCCTTGATTTTATGTTTGTAATTTCGAATCCTAACTATTCTTATTAAATTGCTTGTAAAGATTCGAATCCCTAGAGATTCGAATCTCAAAGATTCGAAATTCTATATTGTGCACCCCTACCTAATGGTGGGTGCAAGGTAATCTTCCCCTGTAAGAGCGCTCCCATAAGTATTCACTTGGTAATCGCATGATTGCCTGTGTTTTAACAATATTTTATCTTTGGTGACAAAACATGAAAATCCTGAATTCAATATTTTCTCAGCTGCGGAAGCATTGAATATAGGCTTCATGCAAAGCACATGGTCAACCACCAGTATAGAGGATGTGACTGCAGCTGCACCTAATGCTCTTAAGTGGATGCAACTCTACATTTACAAGGTTGGCTGTGGTTTGTACTTTGTCTTATGCTTCCCTGTAGCTGGCTACTGGATTGATAATAATGCTATATCCAATGCTGACTCCCTGAATGGCTTGTTGGGTTGATATGTTGTCTTTTAAATATTTTAAATACAAGGTTCGAAACTGGTCGATGGCTAGTTCGTTGTGTCCCTAGAAAGCCAATTATTTTAGTCATTAAAATTTACCTGTGGTAAGTAATGTTCTCTGTATGATTTGCCAAGTAAACCAATGGTATCTGGGCAGTGGGCAATGGTGGATTAGTTTCTTTATGGGTTGGTTTCTATCTTTCAACATTTTGTCTGACAGTCCGACACATTAACATCATTTTGGGAAGCAATTGCAGCCAAGTTAAAACCACTGGGTCAATAATAGCTGCGCAGCATTTTAGCCACAGATATAAGAACAAATAGATTTAGTTTTCATACCAACAAAATTTTTAAACCATCATAAAAAAAATTTAAATTTTTAACTTTTTCACCCATTCTTTTTTGTTAAAAAATTTTAACCTTTTTTTACCCATCTGTTTAAAAATGTTGTCCCTAGTTATTATACTATTGAGTGAAAACTAAGATCATTTATTCCAGGACCGAGAGGTGACAAAACAATTAGTGCAACGTGCTGAACGGCTTGGATACAAAGGTTTCTTTGTGACAGTTGACACTCCAGTGCTTGGAACTCGGTACAGAGATGTAAGGAACAATTTTAGTTTGCCTTCACATCTGAGGTTCGTACTGAAATGATCTATTATTTACACAAAATAAATATGGAGTAAAAATGTTGAGTCAAAAATTGTCATGTTAGCAATATACTTACCGCTATTTACTTAAGGCCATAATATCAATTTGATTACTGTGTTTGGCCAAAGATGATGTTGGTGGTATATGTATACTTCAAAAAAGCTGGTTCACAAAGTCCAAACTTGCGCTTTATTAAGACCTAGTTATCCTATTATGTCACATAATGCATGTTGGACAAGCCTGGCTTAAAAACATACTGAAATTAAACATTACATTTTGCCACTATACCAACCTATTTTGTACATTTGTACCGACTTATAAACCAACAAAGTTTTTAAGTACTTAACACATTTGGCTTAAACACATCTATTAAAACTGAAAATTTGATCATTGTAACTACTTTAATTTTTTTTTTAAGTTTCACATTTACCCCCCTTGTAAACAAACAAGAGCTATACTTCCGCACTTCGAAAATACCATTAATCTTAACCTTTAATCAAATTATCTTTAAGTTTGGAAAACTTTAAATCGTTGGACCCCACAACTAAAATGGGAGAAGTGAGTGGGGTTGATGGCTCCGGTTTGGCACAAATGGTTGCAGCGCTGGTTGACCCATCACTACAATGGTCGGATATTGAGTGGTTGAAATCCATTACAAATTTACCGATTGTATTAAAGGGCATTATAACAGGTAAGGTTTTTTAAAACTGGTGATGGTAAAAATTTAAAATTACACTAGGTTTGAATTCATGTTGTAAAGGTTAATTGTTCTCTACTTTAACTTGGCCAGTCATGTGTCCTTTGGCAAGACACAGTGACATCGCCTAGGCCCTGTAAGTTAATTTGTTTTACTTAAACAATAAAAACATCTTAATCATACACAACACACTGCAATCGCTCCGGTAGCCTTACAAAGGACACATGTTAATTTGACGATTGCGTGTTGTGAGCACACTGGTTTTTACATTCAAGGGTATTAAAAATTCTATGAAACCTTTTTACAAGCCCATGCATACATGGCAATTCTGCAGTTAACACCACAATTTATAAATCCAGGTAAAATAGTGCCAAAAACACCTATTTAATGTTCTCAAGACCTCTCCATACATACTAACCCACACATACACATCAATCCTGCAGTTCACACCACAACTTATATACCCAGGCGAAATGGCAAAGCAAGCTGTGAAGGCAAATGTAGCCGGGATTCTAGTTTCCAACCACGGAGCCAGACAGCTCGATGGAGTGCCTGCCACGGTAAACTTGTCTGCGCATGTATTATTGATAGATGCCAATAAATTGGTGCACTGTTTTAGGTGACATTCTGCCATAACCGAGAAAAGAGTGATGAGCAAATTAAAATAAGAAAAAATAGTTTGAATCAAAATTACTCAAAAAAAATTGTTTTTTTACCTTACAGAATTTCCCGGTTTAATCCAAATTTTTAGGGGTTATAAGCTAATTTAGAATGTTTTTTGAGTATTAATTTCTAAGTTTATTGTTTAAATAATTTATAACAAGTGTGGGTTAGTTTAATAAGTCCCATGCACAACTGCAGAAAAAAACTGGTACATATGCACCAATAAACAGCTTATTTGGGATTTTCTCTCTTTTACATCCCTAGACTACAAATCCATACAAATATGTTGATAGATTCCTAAGATATGTTCTAATCAAAGATTATAATATTTCCCTTGGAGAATTATGTACACAGTTAAAGCTATTTTAAAAAGACAAAGAACGTTAATTGTATAATGTAACTGAATCATTTTGCAAAAGTAAAAAAACAACAAACATCAGAACTTAAAATGTTTTAACTTTATAATTTTGTAATTTTTTACTTTTTTAAACGAAATAAAATTGCATCAATGCCTAGCCATAATAAACGTGATTTTCAGTTTTTATTGTTGTTGATTGTTACTTACAGTCTTCTACACAATCTGATTCATTGTTGTTTGTTCATTGACAGGAAACAGGAAATGCGGTAAAAGTGTTGGTTTGCTTGCGTCATACATTACGTAAATAGTGTTTTGCTAAACATTGTCTGCAGATATATATATTGCAATAAATGAGTTGGCTACATTTTAAACAAAGTCTTGGAACAGTTCATAGCATTTATTTGCTTGCTGTACATGCAACAATGCATGTGTAATATATACTTATTTTTTGTTGGACATATTACCCTGTTCTCTTATTCTTTTACAAGTTGTGACAAGCAGCGTTCCCTACTTTCTAATGAAAAATAATAAAGTTACAGCAAGTCAGCAAAGCACATATTAGATGGCATATCGTACATAATGTCGGATTTTTAATATTTTTTCTCTTTAATTTCAACTTTTCCATGTTTCTTAATCAACTGTTTAAATATCTGCTTAATTATACAATTTTCAACATTTTATATTACACATTCTATATAAATCCATTTTCTAATCGGAATGTTTTAAAAAACAGCAACCATTTTGCATCTTTTTCTGTTTTCTAACAAAAATGTTTCCATGTTTTATCAGCCAACTGTTGAGTGTTGTTGTCTTCTTAATCAAAAATTGGCGCTATTTATTCAACATATACACCACACACCAACTTTCGCAACTTCGACAGTGGGCACATTGTAATCTGACGATGCCCTTTTTTATCTTAATCATAAATTTTTTCGGTAGAAAATTTTATTTTTTTAATGTTTTTTTGCCCTTTTTTTAACATAAACTTTTTTATGTTTTATCCGCCAACTTTTGATATCTGCTTAATTTTCTATATTTAACATTTTAAATTTCACATCATATATATAAAGCCAAATTTTAGTTTTCTAAGATTTCATGCTTTATCAGCTAAATGTTGATTTCTGCCTAATTATCTCATTTTCACACCAGATTGACGCACTTCGCGAGGTAGTACAAGCGGTTGATGGGAAATGTGAAGTTTACCTCGATGGTGGGGTTCGTAATGGAACCGATGTCATCAAAGCCATCGCGTTCGGCGCTAAAGCTGTGTTCTTGGGAAGACCAATATTATGGGGACTCGCTTATAATGTGAGAAAAACATTTTATATTAATATTGTTGTTAATACCGACCTAATTATGCTTTTATGGACGATACTCTTAAAATTATAAAAAAAATATTGCATATCCTGTCCCTGTGCAAGACATTAAACATTCTCTTGTTCCAGTATAGTTAAGCTGCTAGGAAAATTGAAGTTATTCTTATCCTAGAAGTTGCAAAAATGAAAGTTTTCATTTTTAACCTTGAAATTATCGAAGGTCCACTTTTCAGTAATTTAAGCTATTGATAGCAATGTTTTAAGGGATAAATGGGAATCATATACTTTTACTGTTGTAGTTGAATCCAGTTGGTTTAACTGCTGTGTGCCAATTGTTTACTTCAAGAACTCAAAGGGCTAGCGGCTAGTTTTAAACCAAGTATCTTCATGTTATTAGTCGATGCACTAACTTAGGGCCGGCAACCTGAGACCTACTGTAGTGAGTGCTTAATAAGTTTAATACCCAATTATAAGTGAAACACACAGTGTTATTTCGTTTTATTGCGAAAATAGTTTTGCGGTTTCCAGTGATTTTTATTTTATGGAATATCATAAATAAAATTGCTCTTTAAGTGCAAAAGTTGAACTTTGGACTAACCAACCTGGTTTAAATCGCTGGTGCAAATATAATTTGAAAGAAAATGTTTAAAATCCACCCCAGGGAGAGAAAGGAGTGAGGGGTGTGCTTGAAATACTTCAAGATGAGTTCAAGACTGCACTTCAACTGATGGGTGGGTTGTTAATATGTTTGTGATCATAGGGTGTTTTTTTTTTCCCCTTGTTGAAATTATTTTTTCAAGGGTGTTTTTTTTCCAACATGGGTATGATTTTTTCATTATTTTATTATCTTTTTATCATGGGGATATATTTTACTCATGGAGATTATTTTTTTCTTGTGAGGGCTATTTTTCAATAGTCGATATTGTTGGTTTTTGGTTTGGGATATTTTTCCTCTTGGAAAAAATCTGTTATTACAACACAGGTGCTTGTTTTGTGTTTTATTGCAGTATGTTGTTATGTTTGACTATCAGATTAATGTATTGAATTGTGGCAGTGTCCAAACTTGGTTTATAACACAACCTGCAGAGAGTGTACAGTCGAAGGATGAAACCAATCACTAAAGAATCTTGCTCAATGATACACGAATTAGATAGTGGCATTAATCCCACCACCTTTTAAACTGTTGGTCTAAAATTTAGTGTGTATAAGAAACTTGGTGGGTTATTGTGTTTCCATTCAGAGGAAAGGTTGCATGTTTGAAACTGGTCGTTGGCTAGTCGGTTGTGTCTTTGGACAAAGTACTTTGTAGCCATTCCATGAATCAATTAGATTATTTGGTTTTTACACAAACTAAAGGAACGTCTCAATTATACACAACACACTGCAATGGTTCCAGTAACCCGACAGTTGGCGCGAGGTAATCTAATGATTGCCATTGTGTTAACCTCCTTGGTTTTCCCATTCATGGGAAAAAACATAAATATCATACCCTATTATAAACTTGAATCCCAAACAAGCTTACAATCAAGAGACATAAGTTACAATTATCCTATTCTACAGTACAAACCTAAATATTCCAAATACGCTTTACAATATTAGGTAACAGAATATTGATATCCACAGGTTGCACTTCCATTGCTGACTTACAGACAGCAGTCGATATGGTTGTTCCCCAGTCATTTTTCAACTCCAGCCTATGACAGAGGATTAGTATTTATTTACATTGGTACACCAACTTTGATTTATACTCGTTTTTAAAAACCCTTATAATTAACATGCAAAACCTAATTTATTTGCGTCCCAAAATGGCAGTATAGAACCGCAACATACGCAGTCCACATTTAAAAAATATGGTATCTAAATTGGGTATATAGTACATAAAATAAAAAAAGCATGAAAAATATAATTTTTAAGTATTGTTAACAGAAACAATATCACTGATATAAAGAAGCTATAAAAACTATAATTTCTTCGTATTTAAATCAATCTAAAATTAGGTGTTTACTACCCCCTTAAATGTGTGACATGGTTGTTGTGTATGCTATTGTATTTAGAATTGAAGGTTTTATATTTTGACCAAAAGATTTGCACTTTTATTTACGAATATTTAGACATTTTAAAAACTATTAATAGTTATTTTTAAACCGAGCAATTCCTACAGTCGAAATGTTAAAAGTTAGTGCGTGTGATAAATTACTGGGTTAAAGAAATTTTCATTGTTCTACTAATTATAGGCGGACTGGTTTATTTCTCTTTTATCTATTTTTTGTTCCATTTTTACCTGCAATGAGCATTCGGAGTTACTGCCCTAATTGCGTACGGCCGTCCAGCATAGAAAACAGCACTTTCTGTATTTTCTTTTCCGCATAAATCAAATATCAAACTGTTGCAATAAATATGTTCAGATTGCAATGAAAATATACTGTGTTTAAGTACGATTGGGCTGTGTTGTAGATTTGCATTAATCAAGAGCGTATCATGAATAAAATTCCTAAAAACTGAGTTTTATTGAATAGTCGAATTGTATTTTAAGATGTTTACATAGTAAATAACACGGATCATTGTGCAGATAACCTTATGCCCATCATTGGATCACCATAGCTATTAGAATGGTTTGGAAAGATTGTTTCGCCATGTGTCATGGCGGGAGCCGCACACGCTCTAAGTTTAGGTTACTTTTCGCTTCTTTAAAACGGCAAAACAACAGTAGTAAAAATACGTCAGTTGTTTTTGTGTCGTCGTTTAATATCCCATAGCTTGAAGCTCGATTGTATGATCTCTATTAAGATTCAAACACTTGTCCCCAGGCAGGGCAGCACTGCCTATTACCGCACCCGAATGGTTTCGATCTTACTACCTTTGTATTTATGGTGCGATAAGCTTAAGTGTGGGCGCATTGTTTTATGGTGAATAGTCATACTTAACACACTCCAATTGGTCCGGTAACCCGACGATGGCCGCGAAGTGATCTGACGATTGCGAAGCACCGTCTCTTTTTTTGCAAGCTTTATGTCCGCTGCATCCGGTTAGGTTATTTTACACAATGCTCTAGAGCAGGGGTGCTCGTTAAGTCGATCGCGATCTAACGGTTGATCGCGAAGGTGGTACTGGTCGATCGCGGCGTGACATTAAAAAATTATCATTCTAGCTTCAATGCCGTCACTTGATTGATATACAGGGCAGCCATTCAGATGACAACTGAATGTTGCCGTTCGGGTGACCAATCAAATCAAACAACGGCTCTAAGTACAGCAAAACTTGCCGAAAGCGCCACTCTTTCGCCTTTGCATTTTTGTAGTGGGTAGATCATTTTGACTCGGTCATTTTAAAAGTAGCTCGCATGCTGAAAAAGTGTGAGCACCCCTGCTCTAGAGTTTAACCCTTGCCAAGGTTGCACATCTAAATAGAGCTTAACTTTTTACCTTAAACTTGGTACCATGTCTAGGTAATAAACCACTGTACTACGTGAGCGCGCAAATTTAAGCACTCACTTTGTGGCCGAAGGGTTTAAGTTACCGCTTCCTATGTTAAACAACGACCTTAGTGAATACACCATCGTGGGTTTGAAACTTAGGATAGTAGGATATTCATGTTTATCCCCGTAAATGGGAAAATCAAGGGAATTGACACACAGGCAATCGTCAGATCACCTCGCGAACACGGTCGGGTTACCGGAGCTATTGCAGTGTGTTGTGTATGATTCACACGTTCCTTCAAATTGGTAGAACCCATTAATCCGCTGGGTTCAGGCAATGACCGTTACCCAAGGACATAACCGACTAGCTAGCGACCAGTTCAGAACCTGCCACCTTTGGTTAAAAGGCTTCGCACTAAACCGCCAGACTAACCGGTCGGACCTTTTAAAACAATAGTCCAATAAAACAATGTAACTAAATCTGTTGCAAATAAAAACACATAATCAATCAATATCATTTACAAAGTAATAATAGAAAAATAATCTCTAAACCATCTCACTTTAAAAATAAAACAGAAAAAGTATTAAATATTAATCAATATTTTCTTTGGCCTGTTAAATAGTGTGCAACAGAGCAAGATCAATAAGGGTTGGATTCGGCTGCAAAAAGTGACGTATATAGAGCATATAATCTAAGCGACTTGCCCACAAGCAAAAAAAGTTTAAAATTAATCTCAGGGTTGAAGCGAGTCCTGTGTTTTTTATAAAATGTCTCAAAATAGCTTGATTTGCACAATATGTTTACGTGAACGGGAACTGTTGTTATAAACACACTTTTTAATAGGTCCATAAAGCCTCTTTAAACAGATATACACAAGTAGGATTAGCGTTACTTTTCTGACGGCCAACCTATTATAATAACCGTGCGTAAAATATAAATGCTTATTAACATTGGAATCCTATAAATAAGCAATAGGAAAAAATCGACTATTTCAGTTGTTTAGGATAGGATATTCATGTTTATCCCCGTGAATGGGAAAACCAAGGGGGTTATCACACGGGCAATCGTCAGATCACCTCACGCCCACCGTTGGGTTACCGGAGCTATTGCAGTGTGTTGTATGATAGACACGGTTCTTCAATTTGGTGGAACAGTGATACGTAGTTCAGATAGCTATACGCCCGACGACGCTACCGAGTTGCCCAGTATCTCGCTGACGAATTCTGGAAACGCTGGATCCAAGAATACCCCGATCAATAATCTCTCGACAGAAATGGCACGAGCGAAAGGACAATGTTGCTAAAGGGGACGTTGTTCTCCTTGTAGATAATTCCGCCCCCCGAGGACAATGGCCTCTAGGCCGCGTAAACAGCTTGTTTCATGACAAACATGGGATCGTTAGAAGCGTCGAAGTAAAGTCTGCCGCTGGGTTAAAGTAAGGCCTACCGCAAAACTTTGTGTGATCGTGAGCGAGCGAGTAAGAAACTCCCCATGACCTGGCTCGGCGTTACGTCCTACTGTATATAATGTGCATAGCTTTTTTTTCTTCGTTGTGCCTCGAATCTTTTCTTTGTATAAAAAAAATTGAAACTGCTCTGATGACGCATTTTTGGCGGGGGAGGATGTAAGAATCTCGACCCATTAATGTTTTATTGATGTCTATATGATAAATCGTAAATTGCGTCATAACCAAAATACGTCACGATGGGAGTTTGTGTTACAATATCTATACCCGACCGCGTGTTAGAACATGCTTTCTTTTTGTTTCAGTCACCGTGCAGACCGCAGCATAGCAATTTTATCCAATGTCGTATTTTTTCATCCTGTTTTACAGCCAAAGTTTGAAAACCGTATTGTCTCCGTATCGTCCTTGCAACCTTCCGTTCCGTATCTACAACCGTGATCGCAAATTATAATAAGAGGACACAAACTGCCTGTTCATTTATCGATACGAGTTATTTTCAAACCTTAACAACCCGTTACTTCACCCGCGGAAGTAATAACAGTTCTTCCTAATCATTCAATATGTTTCCCGTGACGTATCTCACTGCGCTATAACTTTAGTAAGGCATTTCGCTATACTGCACAGAGAACAGAAGCAAATTCTAAAAAATATGATGGGTATGCGATTATAAATTTAGCCCTTTTTAGAAATTGTGTTGATTAAATTATAGAGACATAATAAAATACCCACGGTTTAATTTACAGAGATATTCCCACGATCGTTTTGATACAAGTTGGCCAAACCGATAGGATAGGATATTCATCTTTATCCCCGTGAATGGGAAAACCAAGGGGGTTAACACACGAGCAATCGTCAGATCACCTCGCGCCCATCGTCGGGTTACCGGAGCTATTGCAGTGTGTTGTATATGATAGACATGTTCCTTCAATTTGCTAGAACCCATTTATCCGCTGAGTTCAGGCAATGTTCACTAAGTGCCTTGCCCAAGGACACAACCGACTAGCTAGCGACCAGTTTCGCACCTGCAAGTGCAAAAGCAAAAACCTTCAGCTGATACACGTACCGGAGCAAATACTAGGAACCCAGTATCTAAGAAGTACGTGTTATAAAACCGACGAGTTCAGATACCGATTTTTGTAATAAATTAGGGATGATTTAATATTGGATTTCCAATTTAGCCAGGGTTTAATAAATGCGGCCAAGTGATTTGCGAAATTAATTCAGTTTTTTGAATAAAATCGTTCTTACTAACATGACCATCTCTAGTGTAGCACTTGGCCTCGGTATAGTTTAAACCAAGGTCTCTGCAAAGCTAACCTACTTGTATTTAAATTTTGTTTTCTTTTCCAGACTGGTAAATACTTTACTACCCATAGCATCTTTTGCAGCATACAATACCTAAATAGCTGTGTACTAAAACGCACAAACCATTGTGTTCCCACAAGGGTGATCAGCAAAGAAGCAAACGTTATGCACTTGTATAAGATATACAGATGGTAATGAGGTAGCCAAGGAACCCTATCGTTTCTGCATGCAGAAAAATATACGGTAGCCTACACTCAACAGGGGTTTTACAATTAGTGGTGGTATACACGTGATTGACACTCTCTAGTTAGGCTACGTCCTAACCTTATATGCTTAGCACGTTCTCTACCATTGCGGGAAGCGTATATCATGTATCGAGCAGATGTTTTTGTTTGTGCTTAAGCCTAAACGCAAATTATGGAAAGTAATTTTCCAATGCACATTAAAATGTTTTGTTTTAGAGTTTCTTCTGGATGTCTTTGAGCTAATACTTTGTTATTTATAAACAATTAGTAAAACAAATATTTAAATTGATATGTTGATTCTAGCAAGCTACAGTTCAGTAAAAAGTTTAGAAAGTACATTGTTTCACGTTATCATATTCTTATACTTCATTTAATGTTTGTTTAATTTATAAAAATTATTGTAGAACCCCTTCGTTTAAATGCATCAGAGCAACAGTCAACCAATAATCCGCGTTATTTAACAAAGCGCACGGCAAATCCTATGACCACGCCGGACTCGTCACCAGGACCGTTTATGTATAAGAGTCGGCACATGTATCGGTCGCGCCAACCATTCGGCCACACGACCGTACTATACAACACATATTATTTTTAAATAATTTATAGCGTATATAGTTGAGACCTCTACCGGTAACGATGCGATAAAAAAACAGTTTAAATTTAACAGTGCAACAAGCACGGTGACGTAATCATTGCAGGTTGTCCTTACAGGCTAAAATAGAAATACTAAAAAAATCCTATAATGACTTCTTCGAAGTTGGTACAGAAATCAGAAAGGCAATCTTGGGAAAAATCGATTGATTTCTTATTTTCAAGTAGTGGATATTGCATTGGTCTTAGCAACTTATGGAGATTTCCATATCTTTGTTTTGAAAACGGCGGGGGTAAGTTATCACTGCATTTTTCGATTACAATAAGCAGCGGTATACTAAATAGATAAACAATGTGACTATATGGACCATCGTAAATTTCATAATATTGTCATTTTTTAGGCAATTTCAGTGCAATAAGCCGTTTATGACATTTATTTTCAAAACAATCTCATAATTTAAATATGACCAATACATTTTAGGTGCGTTTCTTATACCCTACCTGTTTTTCACCTGCGTCTTCGCAATTCCCATGATAATTCTAGAAGCGTCATTTGGACAAAGCTTTCGCTTTGGAGTAATCAAGACTTGGGAAAGAATTCCTATTTTTAAAGGTGGGCGTTAAAAATAGACCTAAGTTTGGTATTGTTTTTGAAGCTCATCCAACTTTTTAGCGCACCGCAAGCTTTAGCTATTAATATATTACGTACAGTCGATAATCTTAGGTTGGTGTGTGGCCTTTCAGCGGAAGTATTACGTGATCTAAAGTGGTCCGCTAGATAGTTGGTTGTGTCCTTGAGCAAGGCATTAACGGTCATTGCCTGAACTTAATAAAATGATGGTTCTGCCAAATTAAAGAAACGTATTAAACACTCACATTAAACTGTAGAGCACTAGCTCTACTAACCCGAAGTTTGGCGCGAAATATTAGGCATATGTGATTGGCCCCCAACGACAATATAGAACTTCCCTGGTTATCCCCGGTAATTGGAAAACGTAGGCCGTATTAACACATAGGTAATCTAACTTTCGTTGTATTTATTTTCACAGGAATCGCCTTTGCTCAACTCGTAGCAAACCTCTATGCAAGTTCATCTTGCATAATATTATTGACATGGATCACCAAATATTTGGTGTCAAGTGTGTCTTCAAACCTTCCTTGGACAAGTTGCGAAAATGAATGGAATACAAAACACTGCGTTCCGCTTTTATCGTCCGACAACAGCACAAATAATGTTACGCTATCCGAACTCAGAATCTCAGCAGCAGAGGAATTCTGGTCGTAAGTAATTGCATTTGGACGTAGGCTATAACAGAAAGGCAGCTAGCAAGTCGGTTGTGTCCTTGGGCATGAAACTTTAAGGACATTGCCTGAACCCAACGGATTAGTGGGTTCTACCAAATTAAAGGAACATGTCTATCATACACAACACACTGCACTAGCTACGGTAACCCGACGGTGGGCGCGAGGTGATCTAACGCTTACCCGTGTGTTGACCCACTTGATTTTCCTAATTACGAAGATAAACATGAATATCCTATCCTAATCTTATTTGTGAAATATTTCTATGCTATAATAATTTAAATTTTGATCCAATTTTGTTTTTCCTGAAAATGCTACTTTGTTCAACGGCGTTTTCAGCAAGTGATACAATAATATTCCTCGTGCATAGAAAACTAGGTGTAATTAAAGGCTATACTGTTTAACCCTAGCTATAGCAAAACACAAAACCAGATTTTATTCTTATTTTACAAATTGAAATTTAATTCAATTTCCCTTTTTTTGCGAAATCAGGATGTAATTCCAATTCGAATCTAATTTGGATAAAACTGTGTAGATGTAATTTTAATTCTAATTTGAAAAGGGTGAACATTTTCTAGTGGTCCAAGTTTGAGCTATATGGTAGCTTATGAAGATTGGCGATATTGCTGAGTTATATGGTAGCTTATGAAGATTGGCGATATTGCTGAGCTATATGGTAGCTTATGAAGATTGGCGATATTGCTGAGCTATATGGTAGCTTATGAAGATTGGCGATATTTCTGGTGCTATCACCAGTGTAAGGCTGTTGTATGTTTCAGACATGAAGTGCTTGGAAAATCTCGTGGTTTGGAACATATTGGTAGCCTGCGACCAGACCTAGTACTTTACTTGAGTCTTATCTGGGTCGCTTGTTACTTTGTCATTTTTAAAGGAATCAAGTGGTCAAGTAAGGTTAGTTTGGCAAAATTATAAGATGATTAATTCTTGATTGCAAACAAATGAGTACTTCTTGGTTAGGCCAATAAATTAGGACAATAAGTAAAATATTAATAAGGTTTGACGGCTTCTTCTTTCCAAAGGCCAACTTATAGTAAATTGATTAATTTCATGATAAAAGTGTTTAATGACTTTCGCAGTTTATCGTATTTTAAACATGGTCGATTTCTAGGTGGTCTACGTAACTGCAACTCTACCGGTCGTTCTCATTATCGTTGTCACGATACGGGGTTGTACTTTAGATGGTGCATGGGAGGGATTGCGGTTCTACCTTTATCCTGACCTATCAAAGCTAATGAACTTCAAGGTAAACATTTTTAAATTTGTTTAAATTAAGGGTCAGAACATTGAGGTCAAGCAAAAAACTGATTTAACACACATATTAAAAAACACTCTATCAGAGCGAATAAAATATGGGTCAAGATATCTAACAAAAATTACTTGACGGGACAACTGCATGGTCTATGGAGGCTATACTCTGACCAACTGCTATGAGCAAGAACACAATAAAATTCTTTATAGCTATGTTATGTTTTTATTTATGAGAAAAATATCGTATACTTTTTAATAGGTTTGGATAACAGCTGCTGCGCAAGTAACTTACTCCACAACAATTGGAAATGGGATTTTGCTTTTTCTTGCAAGCTGCAACAAACGAAATCAGAACTTTTGCAAGTAAACTTGCCTTTTGAGACATTTGAAATAAAAAAAAACTCAACTGTTTCTACTGTTTAATTTCAGAGACGCACTTATCATCGCAGCGGCAAATGCTCTCACCAGTTTTATTAGCGGCCTTGCAGTTTTCTCTTCCCTTGGATTTTTAGCTACGAAACTTGTAGGTTTACAGTAATCATGTGCTTGATACGTTATCTACTACCGAAATCGAAAAGACTATAGAAACATCCGGGCATGTTGTGGTCAAATTTTAATTATAGAAGCTTAGTTTTTAATTAGATAATGAGTTAGCGTTAGCATATGTAATATATATCGTTTTGCTTCACGAACCAAAAAGTCAACAGAACACTACGATGGCAGCAGTAGCTTCATCTGGTCCCGGCTTTGTGTTTATCGCCTACCCACAGAGCATATCACTTCTTCCCTTCCCACAAGTTTGGAGTTTCCTCTTCTTCCTGACTTTGCTTTTATTGGGCTTCGATTCCCAGGTATGCACTTGTTTATATTTCTTTAAAATACAATATGGTAGTGTATTAAATATGTATATGTAATCATTTGATAAGCATCAGGCAAGAGGTAAGCATTGTTTTCGTCAGCAGTATGGAGTGTTTCTGCCTATAGGGATACTTAGCATATGTATTGATCAATGTATTTACTAAATAATGAAATCATTTATTGTCTTACTCCCTCCGGTAAGCTTTTTTCTGCGTAACGCTGTTAAGCGTGTCGGAAGGCCTTTTGAAAAAAAAAATTGTCAAAAAATTGTTTATCTTATCGTGTATCCTTGTGTTAAATCGTGTATCTTATCGATTTTACAAAAACCTCAGGGAAAAGATCAAATAAATGGAACGCATTTTTAGAGTATACTCAACTTTAGAGCAACTTTGTTTTGCATATAACGAAAAAAGTAAATAAATATTGAATTAAAGTATATTCCACTTTACAAATTTTATTGGCAACCATAATCGTATATGCAGTCGTATTTAAATAATTCCGCCAAGTCGCCATCAAACCTGCGAATTTTGTAAAATAACAAGAATGTACTTTTACGCAGAAATTAAAAACAACTTTAGGTTGATTGTAACTCGGGTACCCACAAGTTTTTGCTTGCAGAAACAAGCTGAAATATATACATTGTATTGTATAAGCCTATTCTACTATTATTTTGTTTTGTTGGCAAAGTTTTATATTTCTATTGCCGTGGTTTTTCTACCATGTGTATGTTGTTTTCTATATTATTCTGTATCTCATGCCTTTAATTATATATACCTGTATAATATTTGTATAAAGTGACATGCTTTTGTTTTAATTTGGGTTCGTATGTTTTTTTCAGTTTGTTAATGTCGAGTATTTGTTGTACTTTTTAATTGACGGTTCAAAACGATTACGTTCTCGGCGTTGGAATCGGGAAATTCTTGGAGCTCTAATATGCTTTTTCAATTTTTTAATTGGTCTTTCAATGGTCTCAGAGGTAAGCATAGTGTTGCATAGTGAAGTTTGGTAGTCTAAGATAAACTTGTAAAAATCTAATTGAAGTTTTCCATGCATTTAAGCTTTGCCCTACCATTAACATAGGTTATGATTCTTTGCATGCATTTTTTAAAATAAACTTTACGTTGTTTATCAGGGTGGAATATATGTGTTTGAGATTTTCAACCGGTACGGTTATGCTGGATGGTGCACTTTTCTATTGTGCGGCTGCGAACTAGTTGCGATCTCGTGGTTCTATGGACTGGACATCCACTTCAAGGAGATCGAAAATATGATTGGTACTACCAGGGGTAAATTCTTGTTGAAAATGTCCTGGAAATTTATATCACCCTTCATATGCATGGTAAGAATTTACACACATTCTGTAACATTTTATTTTCCAAAAAAAGTAAATAACAAATAAACAGACCGTTATAAACAACGACATTTCCTCTCCAGGTTGCTGTCATCTTTTATCTTTCTGGATTTAAATTGCTAAAGATGGGCAGCTACTTATATCCCCCGTGGGCCCAATGTCTAGCACACCTTCTTAGTGTTAGCACGGTTATTGCCATACCGGGATACCCAGTTTATATTAAACTCAAGTCCGGCATATCATTTGCTCAGGTGGGGTATTTTAGCATATCTATAAAACGGATGCTTTTATGTGTGGTTTTGGGTTTCAGCACAAGCTTTATTGAGATTTGATTTTAACACAAGCTATATTTGAGTTAAAATTAAAAACAATTCGATTTTAATAACAAAAATTATTTTCAGCTGAGAAGAAATTTACCTGAAGACAAAATCTCCGAGGTTCAAAGAGAAGAAACATTGCCACTTGAAAATATTTAAGCTCAATATGCGCTTAATTGTATTTAGTTGATTATAGATTGCTTCTTGTCGAAAGGATTATAGTTCTACGTTTTCGTCAGCCATTGTTTTGTTCCGAATGTTATATCTTTATACGTCGCCTTCTTCTTGATAAAATATAATTGGGTTTTCGGAATTATACGAATATATTGATTGTACAATGTTCAGGGGAGCAATTTTAGTAGAATAGCCCAAAATTGTTAGAAATGCTTAAGATTGCTGTATTTTTTCCATTTAATTTTGTGTATGGTACCATTTTAATTCTTAAAAAGTGAGTTTTATTAAATAGTCGAATTGTATTTTTAGGGGATTAGTAAAAATATGCTTACATAGTAAATAACACGGATCATTGTGCAGATAACCTGTAATTTTCCTGTAATTTAGTAGAACCCATTAATCCGCTGGGTTCAGGCAATGTCCGTAAAGTGCCTTGCCCAAAGACACAACCGTCTACCTAGCGACCAGTTTCGCACCTGCAACCTTACGATTGAAATGCGACGCACTAACCCGCCGGACTAACCGAGTCGGACATTTTAGATAAAGATTTTTTTTCGTCGTTTGTCATTGCCGGATCCACACACGCTCTAAGTAACTTTTCGCTTCTTCATTACATTAAAGAAGAATAACAGAGTTCATTGAGGGTAAAAAGGCACGATAAAACGGCAAAACAACATGTGGAGAATCAGGTGATTTTATGGTTGGTTGGGGGGTTATACCTTGTACTGAATTTGACCTGAGTTCCCCAACTATTTAGAGTCCGAAACATTTTATGTTGTAATATCTCATATTTTAAAGCTCGATTGTATGATCTCTATTAAGATTTACGCACTTCTCCCCAGGCAGGCCAGCGTGGGTGGACCCGGCACTGCATATTACCGCAGATGAATGGTTTCGGTTCTACTACCTTTGTATTTATGGTGCGATAAGCTTGAGGGTGAGCGTCTTCCTATTTTCTTCCTATTTTCCACATAACCTTTGCAATTAATTTTAAAAGGGTTGTAACTTTGAACAGTGCTTTACTTACTAACATAATTTTTTTATTCCATAGTTTCCAGGTGAACAAAACAAAACGGTAAATTATTAAAATGTTAGAATAGGGAAAAGGCAAGTAAACCGCATCGCAGTTTAATGACACCTTGTTTTATAATGAATAATCATACCATAGAATACTATATAATGGAAGGTCAACGAGCTTCGTCACGCTTGAGTGAAAGCGTACGCTTGTTGATAGTTTGCATAAGAAACTGCCGTGTAGATACTTGTTTTTGTTAAATTTTGCAGTAGATAAGCATAAAATCATTAAATAGGCGTCTTAATACGCGATATTATGTAAAAAGTAGTCATTGTAGATCTATTTTGCAGCTTTAAAATGGCTAACCTGCTTGTTTAATTAGCATTATATAGCATTAATATAAAATTGTGCAAACAGAATACATAGGAAACGTTACATACTGTAAAGCTATTCTGTAGAGTTTTTAATACTATTTAAACATAAAAAAGGTTGTGACTTTTATTTAATTATACATTTAAACGATGCACCAACTCATATTGTTTCACAGGTCAACACTAAATGGAGGGAAAGCGGAAAGGAACAAACTGCTTACCAAAACTATGGAAATTAATTTTAACCCTTTCCTAAACACTAATCTCAAACCCAAGAACTAACCCTACCTCTAACCCCATATTTAAAACTAACTCTAATGACCTAATATTCATTTTAGTTTGCAGTTTTCCTTCTTCCCGCTTTCCCTCCTTTTAGTTTTTGCCTTCTTGACATAAACTTATCTTATTTTATTCAGACATCCCTCACCTTTTAAAGGTAAGACAAAAAAATAAGTTAAGTCTTTACATTTAGTTTATACTAAATCCTGTGTTTAAAGCTATCATGCGTAACAGTTTGTATGCTTCTAAACTTAGTGGTTAAATCTTGTGATTTGTTGTGGAAGGATATAGAAAAACCTTAATGAATGTGAACAGCAAATGCCAATATCACGGAAAACCAGCTAAACCAACTTGTCTTTAATAATGTGGTATTTATATTGTTTAATGTTCTAAAATCTAGATGAAAGTTTAGTGGAAATTTGGAAAACTAGAACTGCAGATTTTGTCTTGCTATTTGATCAGTAAGTTTATCGGTAACAAGTTTCACATCTGTATATTCAAAAAAGGTTAGGGAGAAACATATGTATTTGCATAAACACAGAATTTTGGTAAATGCAACTGAAATGACAACACCAAAAAAACAGCATAGACCTTACCACAATTTTAAAAAGTTCATTAGATTTTTTTGTTTACTTAATAAACAAAACCTTATTTTTTACCAAAGTGATATGCAACATGAATAAACAATTTAAAATATTAACTTTTTACAATCAACAGAATTATGGTCACTGCACATATTTACCTTTCAAACTAAAAGGTTTTTGACTTACTTTAGTGAAAATGATATTGTTAATTTTATTTGAGATTGATAAAGCAATTAACAATGATATAAAAATTCCTCATTAGGACATTGCAAGACTTTTTTTCCATGAGAACAATTCGTGACTTTTCGGGCTCAGAAGAAAAAAAGAAGTTTATTATATGATTCATCAATGACATTTTTTACATGATCGGACCTAGATATTATTTCATTTTCTATTACATTTGATTGTGTATTGTTG
Source organism: Ciona savignyi (assembly GCA_000149265.1). Taxonomy (NCBI): domain Eukaryota; kingdom Metazoa; phylum Chordata; class Ascidiacea; order Phlebobranchia; family Cionidae; genus Ciona; species Ciona savignyi. The sequence goes on from CH002616.1 coordinate 55,833, forward strand.
TCTGGTTGTAAATAAATTTAAGCAACAACCCAGCTGTCTTTACTTGATTCGCACTATGGAAGACCTCTTGGGCAGATGTGGAAATACCTGGATATTGTGAGACAATGCAACTTGCTTGTTGTTTAAGTTGAGTTGGTTTATTCTTTTCAGAAGGTGAATAGATTAATTATTCTCCTTGAAAGAATTTTATCGCACAGAATTTGCTTTTTGATCATGGAATTAAAGACTGCAATGGTCTTCATTTTTTAAAATCATCTCCAGGAGGGATGCACAGTCGTTTTTTGGCTTCAATACAGAAGAGTGATCTGAATCCATTCTTTAGTTGTCATTTAGTATGTTTCCAGTACAATGAAGAATTTTAAATAAATTTATTTATTAAAAAATCCTGAAATAATTGTTAATACATAAAACGGAGTCGTGGTGCATCGCCGAATTACCACTAATGCTAATTAAACGAACAGGTTAGCCACTCTATAGCTACAAAATAGACCTACAGTGACTACTGTTTACATAATATCGCGTATTAAGACGCCTATTTAATGATTTTATGCTTATCTACGGCAAAATTTAACAAAAACAAGTATCTACACGGCAGTTTCTTATGCAAACTATCAACAAGCGTACGCTTTCACTCAAGCGTGACGAAGCTCGTTGACCTTCCATTATATAGTATTCTATGATCATACACAACACATTGCAATAGCTCTGGTAAAACGACGGTGGGCGCGAGGTGATCTGACGATTGCCCGTTAACTCCCTTGGTTTTCCCATTCACGGGGATAAACATATCCTATCCTAAATGTATACGTCATAAGCGATATTTTACATAATAGTTAGACGCTTATTTATGCAGATTAAACAAGGTAATAAATTTAAGCTAAAATATATTTTTACTTAGCATAGTTTTACGTAATTTAGCTTATTTGTTTACACGAATATTAATATTTTTAAAATACTTTGATTTCGGCCAGATGACTTACTAATCCGCTAAAGCGACTGTAGTCAGTGTGAGTATATATCTGGTCTCTAGCGTAATTGAAGGACAACATGAAAAACAAAAAATTGTAGATCTGAGATTATCAAATGACTCCTTTTAAACACAAACTTTTTTTCTACTAATCAGTCCGCCAAGATTTACAAAGAGTTAAACACATAATCAATATCATTTACAATGTAGTAACAGAAAGGATTTCCTAAAACTTTTCATGTTAAAAATAAAGCAGAAAAATAAGTATTAAGTATTAATCAAACTTATTTTGGCCTGTTAAATAGTGTGCAACAGAGCAAGATCAATAGGGGTTGGATTTGGCTGCAAAAAATGACGTATATAGAGCATGTAATCTATAAGCGACTTGCCCACAAGCAAAAACGTTTAAAATTAATCTCAGGGTTGAAGCGAGTCCTGTTTTTTTCATTAAATGTCTCAAAATAGCTTGATTTGCACAATATGTTTACGTGAACGGGAACTGTTGTTATAAACACACTTTTTAATAGGTCCATAAAGCCTCTTTAAACAGATATACACAAGTAGGATTAGCGTTACTTTTCTGACGGCAAACCTGTAATAATATTAACGTAAAATATAATTTCTTATTAACATTGCAATCCCTGAAGCAATACGAATAAATTCGAATATTCAGTTGTTTAAATTGAAAGCTGTTGACCACCGTGGTCGGGTTATCGGAACTAATGCAATATTTATAGGTTTCTAGATTTACTCCGTTTTATTCGTTATTTTTGTGTGTAGAATTGAGACATTCCTTTAATTATTGATAAAACCCATAATTTCACTGGGTTCAGAAGATGTTTACCAAGTGCCTTGTCTAAGTAAACAACCACCTAGCTAGTGACCCGTTTCGAATCTGTGACCATTCGGCTGAAAGGCTACAAACAAACGGTTGCAGATTTGAAACTGGTCGCTTCTTGTTTTGTAATGGGGTATAGGATTATACATTTTTAGTTGGCCAATATACACCACCATATTAACCCAATCAATGCTAAATCAACGACACCGGAAGAAAAAAAATTTCCACGGTTATATATAATAACAAAGTTTATTTCATGCCCAAAATTGCAATATAAAAATGCCCAAACTCACGAAAACAGAACTGAGCACAAGACCTCAGGTCCTCAGGGCAAGGCGCCCTGCGGTTGCTTCGCTATAAAATCCGTGGAAGATGCAGTTCGCTCATAACTTGCAAGAGTAGCACACGTTGTGATATACACTTGCTGGTACATTAGTATGAGAACTTCGCTTATTGCTGCGCTATGGCTTCTCGTAATACAGGTGTGGACATGTGAAGGGTTAACCCCGCCCGAGATTACTGAGTTATACGGCCGAAGCGGGCCAACCGGACCCCTTAAAATATCGCTCCAGAATTTCAAATATCTGAGAATCAGCTTTAACGGGATGCCCAGCCATCCAACAAGTAAGTAAAGTCTGCTTTTAAACAATTTTACCAAACCTATTTTTTAAATTATTTTTCTCTATTCTAAAGGTGCATTTTAAACTTATTTTCAGGTGATTGCTACAATGTTTCCGCCACTTGCTGTAGACGTAATGCGAGACCAAAACCTTCCCCACAAACAATCGTTATTCCTGGAATACCAACCTATTCTACAGATGCGAGCAGCTATTGTACTCCTATGGGCGTAATTGGTCAGTGTTTAATGTTGGTGTTTATAACTAGGTCTATATATTACTTTTACTTGCAAGTTAGTTTTTTAGTGTTTTTGGAGTTGGTGCGATAATTTTTCAAACTGGTCAATCACCTAAATAACTATATAATAGGCCTACTTACAATTGAGTTTATTTTGTATTTGGGAGTTGTTGCGACAGTTTCTCCATTTTGGTTAACCACCCATGTAATAAGAGTAATTGAGTTTTAGGTGACGAATTAAAAAACTTCCGAAGGCGAAGTAATCTTTCTAGATTTAATAAAGCGATGGCGTGCAAAATGTAATCTGACGATTTACCGGTGTAATTACTTAACGGCGTTTTTTTCATGCATAGGAATAAAACATATATAGCCCTAAACGTATAGTTCCAGAATCATGCGGTCTAAGTTAATTCACCACATTTGAAACTTCCACATTGCTACAGGTGTAACCATAGACGGTACAGCTATATACAACCATCTAGAATCAGGGTGTGTGGATGTGAATTATATGCCCGACGGTTCATTTGACGAATGCAATGGCCACCCTAGTCCAACCGGGGAATATCATTTCCATAGAGCTCCGAAACCATCGTAAGTACTGTTGTGGTCATGGCGTTTGATAAAAGAGATATAATATTCATCTTTATCCCCCAGGATGGGAAAACACAAGAGGGTTATCACAATCGTCAGATCACCTCGCGCCCATCGTCGGGTTACCGGAGCTATTGCAGTGTGTTGTATATGATAGACACGTTCCTTCAATTTGGTAGAACGCATTAATCCGCTGGGTTCAGGCAATGTTAGTAAAGTGCCTTGCCCAAGGAAACAACCGACTAGCTAGCGTACAGTTTCGCACCTGCAACCTATCTATTAAAAGGCGACGTACGTTATACCCGCTAGACCAATCGGTTTGTTCTTTGGCAAAATTGAAGTTTTGCAATGGTCATTGGTATAAGTTTATTATACCACAATATATATTCTAGGATATAAAGGTGTGTTATATTCTAGGAGGCATAACGCTTAATAAGATGTTTAATATTTAATTGCATCCCTTGTGTCCGGTTCGTTTCTTCCTAAAGAAACAACACTATATACACCATATATGCAACGGTTGTGTGTCATAATAGTTTACGCGACCAATTCGTATACCACTCCTTATATAAAACACCCTATGTGACGAGTCAATCATGGTTACGAAAGTCCGATAAAAAGTATGAGTATTTGTGATATTGCTAAAAGATTTTGTCAAATATCGACCAGTCAATTAAACATCTACTTTTTAGTTGTCTTGGAGTACCGAATGATGAACAGCCGCATATGATTGGAGTCGCTTTGGACGGGTTTGCAATCTACGATAGCGATGCGTATAACGGCGTGCGGCAAACGTTAGACGAATGTGGAGGATTTAAGGTGAGAATACATTAGGAAATATTTGGTTCTTAAACTATAATCGCACAAAAATCAGTCAAACAAATCTTACTACGCTGATGTAGATTGTTTATACTTTACAACTGTTACAGGATTTCTAGGGTTTCTCAGGACGCTGTCTTAACGGCCTACCGTTGGACCAATTACAAGGGCTTGCAACGTTTTCGCTTTATAAAAATACTACTATTTACAAAACACAAATACGACTAATAAAAAGATCAGCAATTCAAAATATGTCTGCACCGTTTGAAATCCAAGAGAGAACTAATTTTGGCCACATAAATTCGATGACATTACGGGCCGTAAATTGGCACAGCACCGAGCGTTAATCACTTAAAATCCCCGAGATATAAAATCGTGCGTGTTAAAATAAGCAAGCAAGATAATATGATTAAAAGGTGCAAGGGGTGTAAAGTACGTGTAAAATAAAAGGGAACAAACAAAAGGCGTAAAACACATTAACATTTTATAAAAATTGTGCTATTAAAAGTGTATAAAATATATATAAAATGTGTATAAAAACAGACAACAAACGAGGCCTCCGTGCGCGTTGCACAGCCACCGTTAATACCAGAGGACGCTACTTATACTTAATTTGTTAAAAAAAGTAGTAATGCCTCTTCTGTTTTAACATACCATAACCTTTGTAACCCATAGATAAGGACTGAGCAATCTAAATATTATCCTTTCTAAGAACGCCTTTTATTTATTTATTTATTTATTTCTTGGTATAATGAGTATCGTATAACACCTTAACCAGAGGCCATTTTTTATTTATTCTATTAGATATACCGTATACAGAATATAATATCCAAATGTAAAGCTCCGTTTACACTTGGAATTTTAGCCACAGATCAGCATTTACTGTTCTTTTGATCTTGATTTTTTTTCAGCCTGACGGAGATGCCACGAAATATCGATACGTTTCACTTTACACAGGGAAAACCGGTACCGATCATGTAATCAATTGCTTTAAAGGAGTGCCTTATCAGCCAAAGTGGGTATAGAGTGCAATGTTTTTTTAATACGTTACGTTAGAAAGGTGATGTGTTAGATTTTTAAGTTCCTTGTTACTGGTCCTGGTTTTAAACTCGTAAAGGTTTTAAAATAGACCAGTATTTAATTCAGCCACTGTTTGCAAGTTTGTCTTGCTAACCATTCGGTTTCTTAACAGGTGCTGCACTTGTTTGGAGTGTGGAAGGCAGCAACTGCCAAACTGTGTGGCCGGTAGAGGTGGATCGGGCGGTCGTGGCGGACAGGGAGGCCCGCGTAGGCCAGGCGGCCCGGGTAGACCAGGCGGTCCGAGAAGGCCAGGCGGGCCAGGCGGGCCAGGTCGATCAGGTGGACAAGGACGATACCCCGGACGACCAAACGGAGGAAGCCGACCGACTTCAGGTCCAGGACAGCAGAACTGTACAATGCCGAACATGAACTTTGAACAAGTAGACTGCACCACTTGCCAACAACACACATGTGTCCCAACTGGTGGTTACAAAACATTGTTGGACGGGTTAAAATACGCTGAGTGCAAGCGAAGATGCAGTACTATCAATGCTCTTGCGAATGTATTTTGTCGTTTATTTGGACGGTGCTGAATAAAATCGAAGCATTTCGGTACTAATGCACCTAACTGCAAGCGGTTTTAATGAGCCATAATAGTTTATTTCTGTGAAGAAACCCTAAACGTGCCAATTTTTTAATGAAACTTTTATTTATCCTGTTTCGCTTCTAACATGCAGAAATTCTGGTCAGGGTATTTTACAGGATGGGGGTTATTTTAAGTTTAACCGTGACACAAGTGACAAGTTAAGCACTTTAACCCTTAAGGTATATTTGATCTTAAAAAATAATTAAGTAAAAAACACTTTCCCACGTGAACGGGTTAATTTCGTCGACAAAAAGTGACGTATAACAAATTTCGCCACAGGCGAAATGCCCCAAAGCACAAAAGTCTAAATTTAGTGTTTGTTGGTTTATGTTAATTTGCAAAATAATTTAAAATAACTTGCTTTGTCACACATTGATCGAAATGTTTAAAGTAGACTAAATTAATGACAAAATATTTTTAGAGCAGGCCCATACAATGCTATTCTAAATATAAGCGACACAAACAGGATTAGAGTTAGTGTTGGATGGTAAACACATACAATAATACCTGTGCGTAAGATCCGGTAGTTTATAAATAGATTCACCCCTATACTGACGAAAAAACAGATTATGACCGCAACCGTTTATATTAAACAGTTGTCTACCAATCGACTTATATCAAAAACATTGTATCTATCAATACACCCAAATATAACTCCATAAAGTACCAACAAATTAAAAATCGTCAATAATAGTGTTCCGTATATGGGTAAAATGTATCTAAAGTGTTGGCAGAATTCTACACAATTTACTTACACTTTAAGTGGTGTAGAATGATAGATGTCATATGTTCTTAATAACAAGCGAAACAGTCACACAAAACGAAGTTTTGAAAACCTGAATTGGTGTTAGATAAACAATATTATGTATGTAGATTCAAGTTAAAAAATTATTTCCAACCAAAGAAATTTTTCGAATCGTACACATAATTTCACCAAAATAAGATTGTTTTGGCAACGTAAGGTTTTTAGCAGCGAACTGTCCACTCTTTTTCTGTTATATTGTTAGGGTTTTTAGAATAATCAAGTAACTTTTAGCATTGCACTTTAAAAAATCAGATAACAGCAGGTAAAATATATCGCCCAAAGGGACGAAGTGCATTATATGACCCAAGATTGTGCACTAGAAACTTTCCGGTCCCCAAATAGATCGAATTTTCCCTAAACGTCACGACAGCAAAGGCAAAACTAGTCCTGAGGGCAAGGCAGCGTACGAGTGCAATAATATAAATTCGTGCAGACATGTACTTCATCACGCATTACTGGTACTCGTCGATACACAAGAGTTGGTATGAAGATGTTACTAAATATTGCGTTATTGCTGCTCGTTACTCAGACGTGTCAAGGGCTGACTAGCGATGAACTTAATCAGTTGTACGACATGAACGGACCGAACAGTCCATTGAATATCTCAATTCTGTCGTACTATTCTTATCAAATCAGGATTACCGGAATGCCCAGTCACGTAACTAGTAAGTAAAATACTGATATAAAACTTGACCTGACCCTTATTTAAACCAACATTTTAATCTATATATTCTAAAGGGTATATTTTTTTACATTTTTCAATATTTTACAGGCGATTGTTACAATGTTTCCGCCACTTGCTGTAGACCCAATGCGACGCCAAGACCTTCCCCAAAAATGATCGTGATACCGCGAATACCAACTTATTCCAGCGATGCGATCAGTTACTGCACTCCTATGGGACTGATAGGTAAATGTTGGACTTTATGTTGGTTATATTTGATATTTCCTGCCTTCTATCGAAATCTTTAATGTCTCAAACGATATTTTTTTACTCCGTGTATTTCGTTTTATTGGATAAATTGAAAATAACGCCAAGATATACAGAGTAAAGTATGACGCTATTTAGCGATACGTTTATCATGAACATATGTTAATTCTTGTCACATAATATTCATCATTATAGTCTGGTTGGATAAAACATACGCCATCAAACCTTAATCATTGATATGTCAGTGGAATAAATTATGGCTACAACATTCACGTTTGCCCTCGGGGGTAAAAGGATATTAAAACATGGGTATTTGCAACCAAACTTTTCCTGAACTTTTATACTGGGTTATATATGTTAAATGCAGCGTTTTTTTAGTTTAATTTAACTCTCTAATTTAAATGCAAGCAATATTTTATTAGACTAAGCCTATTTACCAATTTTACCATAAACATTTCGGTAACACAATTAATTTTAGTAAGGTTACTAAATTAGTTTTTATAATCCACTAAACTGCTAGTTTAATAAAAAAAAAATCGTTATTTATTACATCTTAGTTTTACCATACACGTCGTAAATACCTAAACCGCACATATTCAGCCGAATAGCTCGGTGGATTAGTTACTAATCATTAGTGCATCGCTGTTAAGCACTTCTCGCACGCTAGAGTTATGCCCCTGCGCAAGCCACTTAGACATTTTGTTTCCCACAACCTATTATTGTTAATTTACCAAAATTATATACAATACACCGCAAAATAGCGGGTAGGTAATAATATGATGACTATCTTTGTGACATGTCCTTGCGTTTTTACCATTCACCGGGATAAACATAAATATTCTAACCTACCTCATCCTGCCTAGCCTAATAGCTAGCAGCTGAACTGGATTCGGTATCCATTTGGTCGTCGACCATACTGTAACTTCCACATTGCTACAGGTGTAACCATAGACGGTACAGCTATATACAACCATCTTGAATCAGGGTGTGTGGATGTGAATTTTATGCCCGACGGTTCATTTGACGAATGCAATGGCCACCCTAGCCCAACCGGGGAATATCATTTCCACAGAGCTCCAAAACCATCGTAAGTATCGTTGTCGACAAGTTAACAAAAACAATAAAATTCTAAATACAAGACTAGCTTGAAACTCTTTACATATGAACTGTGTTATTATTGTAACAATACACTTTTTATTTCGACAATACCTTTACTTTATCTCACAATCATAGGTTAAGACACTGTATTACGTCACAAGGTGATTATGTTTTAATCGCCAATTAGCTGCCATAAAGTTAGACGGATAGTCTTTTTTAAATATCGATCATTTAAGTAAACTTCTACTTTTCAGTTGTCTTGGAGTACCAAATGATGAACAGCCGCACATGATTGGAGTTGCGTTAGACGGGTTTGCAATCTACGATAGCGATATTTATAACGGCGTGCGTCAAACGTTAGACGAATGCGGAGGTTTTAAGGTTGGCATTATAAATAAATTTCATGACTAATGTTATCTGTGTGGAACAACGTGCAAGCCTTCTTAATTCAAACAATTATATTAAATATTTATAAGTGAATATTCGATTAGTATTGTATTGACTACCGAATAGCTCGGTGGACTACCTTTCAGCCGAAAAGGTTCAGCTTTAAAACTGGTTGCTAGACGACGAATCCTCTTTCGACGTATTTGCGAGGTAATCTGACGATTGTTCGTATGATAATGTTACTTGCATTTTCCTATTCACGAATATAAATATAAAATTTCTATTGTAAATCACATTTGCCTTGCTTCCGATGGCTTATGTTTCATATAATAATTGTTAATGTTCTATTGAACGTTGTCTACAGTGGTTTATTGTTTTAATGCGTTTTTCAAAGACTATAAGTAATATCTCCATTGCGTTCAAAACACAACAATAGCATCGGTACAACTCAACGGTGGGCACGATCTAAGAGTTTAATGACGCTTTCCGCATTAAAACGTTTTCTTTTTTTTTGTGGATATACAAGGGTATCACGTCACATTTAAATCCTTATAAACCTTTGCCATACCAAGTACCTACCATAAGTTAGCATTTATTATCTTATTCAAGTTCCTTCAATTTATGTTTTCAGCCTGACGGCGATGCTACGAAATATCGATACGTTTCGCTTTACACAGGGACAACCGGTACCGACCATGTAATCAATTGCTTTAAAGGAGTACCTATACAACCAAAGTAAGTATAGAGATTTTAAACTATTAAAGCCCTGGCGTCATAGATAAGTTTATGGAATATTGGACGTAGTAGTAAGATTTTAATATATTTTACTTTATAAATAATCTTTTTTACCAGTCTCGCTCTCGAATCTTTTGTCATTGGGGTCGTTTGTTTATTAAGCCAATTAGAAGTTGTTCGCGCTGACCACTCGTCTACTTAAAAGGTGCTGCACTTGTTTGGAGTGTGGACGCCAGCAACTGCCTGACTGTGTGGCCCGTAGAGGTGGATCGGGCGGACCAGGTGGATATCCAGGTCGACCGGGCGGTTCAAGTGGATATCCAGGTCGACCGGGCGGTTCAAGTGGATATCCAGGTCGACCAGGCGGTTATCCAGGTCGACCAGGCGGTTATCCAGGTCGACCAGGCAGATATCCAGGTGGACCACGACCAAGTACAAGCCCTGGACAGCAGAACTGCGAAATGCCAGGCAGCAATTTCCAGCAACTCGACTGCAACACTTGCCGACAGCAGACATGTGTCCCAACTAGTGGTTACAGGTCCATGTCAGATGGACTGAAATACGCTGAGTGCAAGCGAAGGTGCCGACGTAGTTACAATTATCAAAGTATTTTGTGTCGCTTTTTCGGACGGTGCTAAAGAAATACTACATAGTATGTGGTGCGCCTCAACTAAACTCCTGCGCCGTATTAATGTTGTAAATGAACTGAATATAAACTAAACCAAAATGTAAAGCTGTTGTGTTGTGATATTTCGTAGCAACCAGTCAGTCTTCCGTGCAAACCAACAACAAATTCTATAAGTTACTTTCAACTTACAAATACACTTCTCACACTTTTCTAGGTTAAACATACATTTAAATGTAAATTTGTGTAATTACACTTGTAGATCAAAATTTATCTGCAGATTGCATAAAAGGCCCCAATGCAATACATTTGATGAAAGTTAGTGCTTTGATTTCCGGCCGAAGTGTTACAAGTTCGAAACTCACCGAGGGCTATAATCGGTTTTGTTATTAGACAGCGCGCTTGGCCGCCCAGACTAAATGAACGAATGGGTTATTCTAAATATTAAATAACTATCTTAATTATATAAATTATACATAATTATATCTTAATTATACATACAATAGTGCCGGTAATCATACATACGATGGGTTCGAGGTAAACTGGTGATTTCCCGTGTAGTAACGCTCCTACATTTCCTAATTCAAGTGAATAAAACATGATTATGGTATTTTGTTCGGTTGAATTCTATCAACTTTTCCTCCTATTAAGTTTTTTTTAAGTGTTTGCACAACAGGATATTGTATTTTCAAATATTATGAATTAAACGTAGTTATTATGGGTCCCATTTGGAAAAATGGGACACATATTGTTTTTGTCCGTTTTTTTTTTCTTTTTTTTTCTGTTTTTTTTTCTTCGTCAAAGGTTTGACTGGCATGGCATGGCGCCCCGACATCTACCAGAAGGAATAATGGAAACGTAATGAAACTTAGCCATTCGTTAGACAACATGGTCTAGATATGCAGAAACCAAAATTTTGGGTAATAAATCAAGGGGAATTTCCCTGGGAGGTTAAAAACCAAACACAGTATTTTTTATGAAAAATTTAGCTTTTTGTGGCATTGCGCTTGAACGGCTTCTCCAATTTAAATCATATTTGGTGAAAAGTAAGTGTATTAGTCACTGAATTAACAGTTGGAAGAAATAACAAATTTTTCTGGGGAAATACCCTAAAAAATTCGATTTTGTACTGAAATCATGATTGTGACAGGCATGGCATGTCGCCCCGACATCTACCAGAAGGAGTAATGGAATCGCAATGATAATTGGAAATTTTTTATACAACATGGTTTGGATATGTAGAAACCAAAATTTTGGGTGATAAGTCCAGGGGGAATTCCCCTGGAACGTTAAAAATCAAAACGATATTTTTTTCTAAAAACATAGACTTTTTGGGGCATAGCGCTTAAACGAAAGTTACAATTTGAATCAGATTTCGTGGAATGTAAGTGCATTAAGTCACTAATTTAACACTTAGAAGAAATAATAAAATTACCTAGGGAAAATCCCAAAAAACTAGGATATGTTCTCAAATCATGATTGTGACAAGCATGCCATGTCGCCCCGACATCTACCAGAAAGAGTAAGGGAATCGCAATGAAAATTTGACATGTTTTAGACAACATGGTCTAGATATGCAAAAACCAAAATTGTGGGTGACAAATCGGGGGAAATTCCCCTGGAACGTTAAAAATCAAAACGCTATTTTTTTCTAAAAACATAGCCTAATTTGGGCATAGCGCTTGAACCGAAGTTACAATTTGAATCAGATTTGGTGGAATGTAAATGCATTAGTCACTAATTTAACACTGAAAAGAAATTAAAAAATTACCTAGGGAAATCCCCTAAAAATAGGATTTTGTTCTCAAATCATGATTGTGACAAGCATGCCAATTCGCCCCGACATCTACCAAAAGGAGTAATGGAATCGCAATAAAATTTGCGATTTGTAAGAGAACATGGGCTAAATATGCAGAAACCAAAATTTTGG
>CH002616.1:84432-111018 GCA_000149265.1 Ciona savignyi
CCTACCGTTATCCTCGGGTTACTTTGTTTCTTCCTTATGGTTTCCGAATTACTTTTATTCTCAACAAAGCATGAGAAAGGAGGATATCAAGCTGTTAATTGGACGAATGACACAAAACTCAAATCGTACATTTGGGAAGTTGAATTGGTCTCACATAAAAGAAACTCTGGGAAGCAACTTTAAAAGCTTAGAAGTGAAAGGGGAATTTGGTTACTACAGTAAGACCAGCGTTTGTTTGCCGAGATTGTTTGTCAAAGTTGGTGATACCGCTTGGGAATATTCCACAATGCTTATCACCCTCAACTTTTGCATGTTTATATATATGGTTATAAGCTATGTTATTATCTACAAGCGAGGAACCACGATGAAGAAAAGCAAACAAAACGATAAAAATAAAAACCTTCAAAAGAGAATTACTCGTCTAATTGTCACTGATTTCTTATGTTGGATTCCACTTTGTATTATGGCTTATATAAATCTAGCCGGTGTCACACTTAATTCTATAGTGTATGTAATTAGTGCGGCTGGTTTACTACCAATTAACAGCACAATTAACCCTTTGCTGTACTCAAAACAACTCGAAGTTTGGCTTGTTAAAGTATTTAACAAGGTAAAGCTTTTTTGTAAAACTGGCGTAAAACGCCCTAAGCAGTAACTGCATTTTAACCATTTGTATTTGTAATTTTAACCATTTTGTTTTTGTAAAATATTTAAATGTAATTCGTAATTTCGAATGATTTTAATGTAATTCGTAATTTTAAATAATTTTAAGGTTATTTGTAATGTCAAATGATTTTAATATATTATTTTATTTCGAATAATGTTATCAATTAAATCTTGTATACAATGTGGTAAAGAGTCGTTTTTCTTTGTTTTTTTACCAAACTTTATTTTTATTACAGTAAACACTACAACAATTGCACCTTAACCACTGTAATATATTATTAGGGCTTCTTTTATTTTAAATTTCAGCTGTATTTGAATGTGGATGTTATTACTATTTGTTTAAAACCCAGCTATTTCCCTGGTTTTAATAAATGTTTTCCTAGTCTTAATTATTTATAGTCCGGCCCGTTGGTCTAACGGTTAAGTGCGTCGCCTTTCAATCGAAAGGTTGCAGGTGTGAAACTGGTCGCTAGCTAGTTGGTTGTGTCCTTGGGCAAGGCACTTTACGGACATTGCCTGAACCCAGCGGATTAATGGGTTCTACCAAATTGAAGGAACGTGTCTATCATATACAACACACTGCAATAGTTACGGTAACCCGACGATGGGCGCGAGGTGATCTGACGATTGCCCGTGTGTTAACCCCCTTGGTTTTCCAATTCACGGGGATAAAGATGAATATTCCATCCTATCCTCCTATCCTATTATATTTCTTTTATAAGATTCGTTTATGTTTTAAAAAATTGTTTAAATGAATAGATCGGTGTTAGTTCGTCGACTACTTGTTTGTGTCTTTGGTTAGTGCAGTTAACGAATATCACCTGTTCCAAGGAATTGATGGGTTCTTCTATTTTGCAGACATCTTTATATTACTGTGAGCATAATATATAAAGTTACAATGTAATTTATCAAATCACTAAATGGCCAAGTTAATAACAAATGGATCGCGTTGTTTTATAGGCAATTTAAAAGAGTGTTTTCTTAACTTTGAAATATTTTTGCTAGGTCCATTACTTTATGGCTGCAGAAAGAAACAATATAAACCATTTATATCATAAACTTAAGTGTGATTAGATAACCAAGGGCCCGGATGTTCCGCCCGCATGCAGAATTAACACTGGGTTGACATACTCTAGAAACATATTAATTGAGTTGACCTTCTAGCTACATATTAATTGAGCTACTCGCAATGGTATAAGCTTTTGTAAATTTACATAAAGTAATATATAACTTATGTCATAAAAATATTATTTCGTCGATGATTAAATACTGTTGAATTTTCCAACAATTCACTTTTGTCTGAATTTAAACAAATTGCCGAAAAAAAGGTGAAAATTTATCTTCCTGAAAGTGTAAAAAATTAAACAAAAAGTATAATATTAAGTTTATTTGTTTTGCGCAAATATTACGCAGAACAACGAAAGACAAAACGTAGCACAAAATCAGGAAAATACCTAAACGATTTACTATTTACATGACCTACAAGCTTCATTGTGCTAATTTGCATTAGTCTTTTCTCTTAATTAATAAACAACATATTAATGAACTCTAGTCACGTAATTTGAATGGCTTGCTGTTTCTTGCACAATTAGTTATCCTTATCAATTGTTTGATGCAGTGGATGTTACTATACAGACCCATTTATGTACACGCTTCCAGAAAGTGCGAGAGAGAGAAACAACGATATACAATAAAAAACAAAAGTTCGCCACTTATTTTGCATTGTTCTTTTAAGTGACTTAAATGTGTTTCTGTTCATAATAGTTTTATATATAGCAATAGCCCGGTAATCGAACGAACGATTTAAGCCAGCAGATTTAGGCAGTTTAAATTTTACCTATAACACAATGCTAACTGGTTAAAAAGGAACGACTATTACCAGTTTTTATTAAAGCCATTATGACTTTTAAGAAAAGAGTCTGTGGGTTTACCATAGAAAACCCAGGGATAATACTCATTAATTTGAAACTTTTGGTAAGTGTTTTACAATTCTTGTTTGCCGGGCTATAATTAGAACCGTACTGACTCGACGCTTAAAATGTTTATTTATTGAAATCTGTATGTAAACATTCACGTAAGGACATAAACGAAATAAGTTAGCGACTGGTTTTGATCCCACTACCATGCCCTTAGTGGCCCAACACGCCACCATTAGTTTTAAAGAATTTTAAGTGTCACCCTTAGGACTGTTGCCTGTTTATTTATTGGCCAAGTAACCGCCACATAATAAATAATGTATATCAGGTGTTTGGTGCAACTCTATTTGCGGTTGGCACGTCGATGGCCATTAACCCTACCGTCCTGGATATAATAAAGTTGTCGAAAGTAGAAGAACATAAAATTGGTTTGTATTAAGGATTTATTGTGTTGTAAGTACGTGTTTAAACTTATACTAGATAACGTGTGCAAGCATAAAGTGATTAGCTAAATCAATAACGTAAGTTACCAAACCATTTATAACTCATAAGAAACTACACACAAAACCCAAAGTGTTGCGCTGTGTCCACACAGAGATAATTAAATAGTGTAATTATATCTTAATTTTTATTTATAAAATACTTTCTTTTCTAGTTTATATAACGTGCGGGGCAGTTGGAGGTTTTGCATGTTTGGCTGGATTGTTAGGGTTAT
Source organism: Ciona savignyi (assembly GCA_000149265.1). Classification (NCBI taxonomy): domain Eukaryota; kingdom Metazoa; phylum Chordata; class Ascidiacea; order Phlebobranchia; family Cionidae; genus Ciona; species Ciona savignyi. Next base: position 87,730 of record CH002616.1, read on the forward strand.
ATGCATTAAAAGAGGATTCAACCTCATGTTTCAGAAAGGTATAGTAATATAGGTGTACTTCATTCCGAGGAAATACTTACCTTGTTGTTTATTAGCAAATCTTCCTACTCGTCATACTTTGCTTTTCCGAATTTGGACTTGGAGTTGCCTCTGCAGTTTATCAATCTTCGGTAAATCAGAATTTTCTATTTTCCAAGAATGAATAGGTAACCAGGCAACCTGTTTGTTACTTTTAGAAAATAAAGATAGGTTTGGATTGGTACACGCAAACTTATTAGTGTCTGCCTGCAAAATCAAAGCTTAAACAGTTGGTATCAGGTATACCATGAATGATTAAGTAACCAGATTGTTAATGCATGCAGAAACACAAGAGAGTTCACTCAAAAAATAGTGATATTTAGCACGTGATTGACAGTGCACGTCATCCAAACCCTGTAAATAAATGGGTTGTACTAAAACTGACAGATCGTTTCAATCATACACACACACAATGCATTGGCTCCTGTAACCTTTCACCCAACGAGAGTAAACCTGATCATTGCCCGTGGGACACACTTGCGCTCTCCTAGTTACTAAGATAAACCTAAACATTTTATTCTATTGATATTTAAAGCTTTTAGCAACAAACTAACCCAATAACATTTTCGGTGAAACTCTGCCGTGTCACTGCCCTGTTACGGATTAACAAGGTATTAGTCTGGGGCCGGGTTAGTCTGGGGGTTAATTGCGTCGTTTTTCAATCGAAAGGTTACAGGTGCGAAACTGGTCGCTAGCTAGACGGTTGTGTGTTCGGACAAGGCACTTTACGGATACTGCCTGAACCCAGCGGATTAATGGGTTCTACCAAATTGAAGGAACGTGTCTATCATCCACAAGACACTGCAATAGCTTCGGTAACCCGACGGTGGGCGAGAGGTGATCTGACGATAGCCCGTGTGTTAACCACCTTGGTTTTCCCATTCACGAGGATAAACATGAAAATCCTATCCTACTACGTATCTTTGCATTAGCAAATACCTTATATTTGATATATTCTAACAGGTTGATTATAGTGTTAATACAAATATGGAAGTGCATGGCAAGCTCCTTAATCACGTGACCAACGCTATCTATGCCAAAGTCGAACAAGAGGTTGTTGGCCTATAGTATTACATATACTTGTGATTTACAATTAGTTATAATAATTTCAGTGTTTTGGCCCTGATAGGGACTAGCATAATATCAGTCGTATAATTAGAAATACCCATTTATAAACATAATTATACTGATATATTTTTAGTGTATATCAGTAATTAAACTAGATTGTACAATCTGTTATTAATTGCACAAAGTAATTGCTTGTTTCAGAATTATTAATTTCGGGTAGGATTTTTTAAAATATATCTTCCATGTTACATTAGCATGATCGTAAGTCCTTTTTTTGTATAAGAATTGATATATATACATCGGTCGCGTTACCCATTCCGCCACACGACCGTACACCACCCATTTTATATTTGTCCAAGTGTATAGCTTGGTGGGTAAGGGTCATCTTTTAATTAAACGGTTGTTGAATCGGAGCCCTGACTAGTTTGTTGTGTACTTATGCAATGTACGTAATAAACCTCTTTTAAACACAAACCCAGTGGATTATTGGGTTGTACAAAAACTCTAATTTATACACAACACACTGCAAAAGCTGGCGGCCGCAAGATATTCTGACGATATGACAATGCTCGTTTAGCTTTTTTAATTTAAGGAGATAAAAAAATGCACGCTATACGTATGCTCATGCTGTGTATTTACAAGTTGTTTTGTCAGTTGAAATGCTGTGGGGCTACTGAGGGTTGTTCAGATTGGAATCAGGATACCTCCGCAAATTATGGTTGCGAGTGTGACCCAAAGGTCGACTTTGCCTACAACTGCAGGCCCCCAACTGGCCCACAATGCATTTTAAACATGGACTTTATTTTTCATCAGGTATGAGCGTTTGGCATGTTTTATGATTAAAGATTAAATTAAAGATAAAATTCCTACAAATTAACAAAAAATATCTGCTTCAATAATGTTATTACACAAGTTTTTAAAAATCTAAGCCCTTCAGTGGCTCTTCTTTTAGATAAATGGTTGGACAATTTTCAGACTTACCCCTATAGTTAACTATAAATGCTAAAAAAATCAAATATAGAATTTACGAACTATAGTAGACTGCGCATCGTCTGCAGTGACTGTCAAATATTTTGTTAAATATCATTTTATTTTTAATGCCAACACTGGCGTTTTGTTTGTTTTTAGCCGTGCTCCGTACCAATAATGAAGATATTGTACAACAATCTCCAAACAATCTCGGGTCTTGTTTGGTTTATGTTCGCTACAGAGGTAACTTTTGCGAACATCTTTTTGGGGGTAGTTATATAAAGAGGTGGAATACACGAGATTTATCTATCAATTTATATTATCTGGACTACGGGGGTTTGACTTTTATTAGTTAGTTTATGAATCTAAACAATCAATTTTTCCACAGGTTTTGGGAATTTACTATACAGTTTTAGAAAAGTGGAAAGACAATTGATAACCCCCAAGATGAAGCAAAACATAAATCGGGCTTGAAAACACAGTAACCTGGTCTGTAATAGTTTAGAACACCATATATATGATTAATCATCAAAACAAATAATAATTGTACGTATAGATAAATTAAGATTGTTTATCATTCATTACCATCGTCTGTGATAACTTTATTGTTATTTTGAAACAGTATTATATGATTATTTTAATAAGAAGTATATGTGGAACCTTAATCACGCTAAAGAGCTTATATATGTTTTTATTTGAATTATTTTACCTTTCGTTCTTAATCGATACATGATTTTGTTAAAAGTATGATCATTTTTTTAATAATTAAGTTGACAAAATATGTTTTTATTTATTTTACTGTGAAGTTATAAAAACTGTAATACATGAACTCGGTTACAGTCTAATTTATATATTCTTTAAATAATTTTACCACATAAGATTTGGTTACACGTTTTTCATAACATTTCTTATTCCAATAACGATTTCAATAATTTTGGAAACGCAGGTAAATTTAATAAAAACCAACTAAAGTAAAACAGAGTCGAAAATGATTACAAAGCATTTGATGTGTGAAATGGCGCGTATAGATAATGCTGAGATAGCCCCTAACGATGCCATGGTCGATTTTAACTTGTCAATAAAGTCAGATAACCATCGCGAAGTTATTAACAATAACATTGCCTTTGTTGCGGCTCGCGGTTGAAGTGTAGTTTTACTTATTTTGTACTCTTTTGGGCAACACCAATAAAGAAGAAAGGGGTTAACTGCCCAGTAAAACTATAAAATATGTATAACCCTGCTCCGAAACACTTATATCAACCTAAGAACTAAAACTTATTTTAACCTCAGCGTTTTGACTAATTTTCATTATCTTTATTGTATTTTGTAGTTTCCCTTATTCCCTGCTTAGAGTTCCCCCTTGTTTTTGTCCCTGCATTACAATAAAGAGTTTGGTTATTTACAACTCATTACAGTAGCAAAGGAGAAGAGGGCGACGGCTATTACCAAGATAATGTCGAACATGATAAATAATATTTATAAATATTAGACCTAAATGTAGTTAAGCAATTGTACAATTCTGAAATAAATAAAATCTTATTATTGGGACACGTATGATGAATAATGAAGTACAGAAATCAAAAACAAGCGTAAATATTTGTTAAAGGTTAAAAAGTTGACCGACACCATTCAAGTGCGAATAGAAATTCTCATTCCGGCGATTTACCATACAAGGACTGAAAATCTCGAATTTAAAGGGACACAGCTTATCTGATAACTAAAAGTCGTGAGATCGGGTAATATAATTGCAAAGTTCAAGGCTTTTGTCTTTGTCTGAAACGGGTCCATTTCAAACGATGGTTTGGTAAAGCTTTTTAAACTTTTTTTTCAAAGAAGTTTTTCAAGCTTCTAAAATGACCGTTTAGTATTACCTTCACTTTCACATATTCTGCATTAAAATAATCGAAAGTGTTTGTTAATTCTACATTCTGATCACGTTTGTGGTCAATTTTTGTAAAATTAAAAATATTCATAACATTCTTATAACAGTGATTTATGCGAAGTCTCTAGAGAACTGTTTTTTATAACATGGATTAGAATACTCGTGTTTAACTGGAGGGATATTGGACAAGGTTGGTGTTAAAATCGCCAGATTACCTTGCCAAATAGTGGAAGATGTAGTAGATTAATAAAAGCGATGGCGACATAGCTGGATATAGTCCTCTTAGTTACATTGACTAATAATAAAAGTAAGTAACATTTTAAAACAAAAATTGCATTATATGTTTAAAAGTTGTTTCATTATATAAAAATATATCACCGCTCGGTGACGCTGTGGATCTATATTTGGGTAGCCATTTGTTAGCGCGATCCTTATACGAAAGAAGTATATCCATAAAACGGTCTTCAATCACAGCGCGGATTCGAAACTTAGCCCAATAAATAATGTTTATAATTTCATTACAGAACGTTGCAATAAAAACTAGTAATGGAAAGCATTTACATTGCCTGAATTAAATATTGGAAAACGTTTACATTACTGCTACAATGTTTAAACATATTGCTACGGAAAAAAGTTGTATTTATTCCTAAAAATTGTTTTTTTTCTTTCGGTTATTTTCGATGTCTTTTTTATATTTACTTAAAATAGACTGTAGTGCTATCAACGATATTAAAATTTTCGATATTATCATTGAATGACAAACGAAGATATGATAGAGTGAATTTTGATTGCTATGATTCTATGCTTGACACTACTTACTTCTTGTAGCAAACAGTTCAACTGACATGAGTGATCGCATCATGGCCATTTGCAATGTGTCGACTATTTGTATTGGCAACGCTATGCGATTTTGACTTATTAGCCCAGACACCTCTTGGCATTTTCTATAGTCACGCTAAACATGTTGTAATTTAATTATCGCGAGGCCTCAATGGGATATTGGAAAATTTACCTCACATTGCCACGTGTCAAAGTTTGGGCCCTAAATAAATTTAGTTCCGGCAAACGTCATAGCCAATGCGTGAATACAGCGAAGGAATGCATTCTATAGAAACTTGATTTTGAATCCTGACACGCGACTAAATGTGAAAGACGCTTCACCACCGACTTTGTATTGTTTCTATGGGTGAGAGTGAAGTTAGGCGGCCCGCAAACGCTTCAGTGAATTCACGGTATTTTTAATTTGCCAAAAGCAAAAATCAAACACTTTTCACCACGGCAGACAGTAGGGGAACAGAAAGCAAAACGTGCCGATGGAGAAACAAAGTAACATTGATTTTCAAGACCGGTAGACCAAGACGAATTTTTGTTGATTTTTGGGTGCGATGTATATATAGGTCACACAACTTATATATTACTTTCTAACGTCCCATACATACGAACATAAAAGTATGGATCAATGGGTGTATAGCTAACTACTGCTCGCACGAATTAACCTCATCTACACACCCTTGGATATTGTGCGTAATAGTCCATGTTTAGGTATTTATTCATAACCCAGCGCAACTGACAACAACAAATTGCCATCAAATATAACGGCCAAGTAAATAAAATAACCACATTTCCTGAAATGTTTAAATTTTAATTACAATAACAAGAAGTACTATTGACTCTGTTGTCCAAATAGTTGTAGTCGTTTTGTTTATTTATTTTCTACCAATCGTCTTAAATTTTTGTCTCAGAATATTTGACAGCATCATGGTTTCAGAATCATAGATTGGTCTTGTCTGTGAGATCCGAAATGCATTATGCCATAGATGAACGGCTGGACCATAAAATGTGTTTATTTCACCCATGAATCGTAGCATGGCATGTAACGTTTAACCTTGTCTCAACTTTGCTTGTATATTTCGCGCTTAATCGACTGTACTACAAGGCGATCCTTGTCGGAACTTTTTGGAGGAATGGCATTGCCAAACTGCGCTCTGTTTCAGCGCCAAATCGATTGCGTTTCTGAAACGAATTTCCCACAGATGGCCGTTGTACCCTAAGTTTTTGCTACATTGTTGGAATCAGACAATCGGTTGTTCGAAGCTGTTTATGGCACGCACTTTGCAAACTTGGAATTTGCGTAGCGTTTCTGCTACAGCAGCGAGAGTATTGAGCCTGCCAGAAAACAGCTTGTTGTGGCCGAGTAATGACGTAAGAATAGAAAACAACGATGGCCGGGAACACTTTCCCAACCGCAACAGATGTTATGGCACGCAACCCCCCAACCAATCACAAGTGATTAGTCAAACAGTTATGTGGCTGTCTCGAGTTACGCTGTATAGTCATTCAGACCACGAAACTCCTTGCAAAGATTATTATTCCCATGGTTAATTTCATATGTGTAACGAACAAAGTTAAAATAAGTTTCTAAACGTCAGTGTGGAGCAATTGCATGTGTCGAATTTTATGGGCAACCTGAAATATTTCGGTTTCCGACCACTCACACTATTTACGGCCAATCAATACACCAAAGTAAGCGGTCTGTTTTCATCTTAGCCATAAGCTTTAAAAGCTAAACTGGAGATCTTCAATTTCTTCCAAGCAATTTGATTGAGCCACAGCGAAATGCGAATCGTACAATTGGGGACAAAGTCTACGGTCCGACGATTTCGGTATTTCCTTAAATTCGCGGTGATTTATGACCAAGAATGTCACGGGAAATATGAAAGGCTACATTTATTACCAACTAATGTGACAAAGCTTATATCCTACACGCTGTAATTAGATTACAAGGTGTGATGTGACTGTGATTTGTTCCGTGACCTTATGCTATATAATAAACACAACAAACAAATTATTCTTAAGACACCTAAACACAAAATAATCTACGTGAAACGGAGAACAGACAGTACCTAAAACATGGTATTACGTGCGCGTTAAACGGAAAACAGTTTTGAGTTATAATTATGCAACAGCTGGATTATTGTTTAAAAATGGTAATGAGATTTGATGTTAATTTTTGGCAATAACAGCATTTTTTCTAGAAAGAAAAGTCTCATTAGTTAAAGTGTGAAAAAGTAAATACTCGTCAGAAAGACACCCGCTCAACCACAATACCAGATAAGCTAATCGCATAAATAAGCAACCTGTTACCGCAAAGTATTTCCAATATACTGGAAAATCGCTTGTGTTTTATCGATAACCCGCGATGCTTAATAACTCGTCAAGCAAATCGGATCTTCCGTCCATAAAATGAACACCTGTGCAACAGGTGCAAACGTCAAGTCAAACCACAAAGTTTATAAGACTGTCATATTGAAGTTGTAGAGTTGAAGCGGCGTAATCAAGCTGTCAGGGTTGCACAAAACGGGCTTTGTGTATATGCTCAAAACTCAATATAGGCCACAGTATATAGAAGAACAGTGTAAGTTAGATTTTTGAATGTGCCGTTCGACAAAAACAATTTTAATCCGTTAGTAAAGCCTGATAAAACCCTGCAATTAAAAACTGTATAAATTCCCTATTACCGGATTAAATGGGTACAAAATAAAAAGCTTTTCAGTTCCAAGAACCATTTTTTTAAGTTATCATCAAAGATTTCACAACAGCGTGAACAGATATGGTGTAACAATCCCGATTTAAAACATGGTCAGAACTTCATATAACTGAATACATATATTTGTATCTCAGCTAACCCAAATAAGGTCGTGAGAGAAATGTTAGATGATGCTTGGTGTTTTAACATGATTTACAGTCCGTAAACAAAGGGATTCGTCGAAATATAACGATCATAAGTGATCTCCGCCAATAAGCTACCTAAAGAACCACCCACGAGCTACTTTGATCTTAAATCGCCACTGCTTGAAGCTTATCACAAATTTATCGGCGGTGATATCATATTTCTACAGCGGGGTTAAGGGTCCCAATCCCTTAGTACTCTCTTGAAGATTTGTGAATCATTCACAGGATTAGTAGTCCAGAACACGTAATCGTTAGGTCGTGGCGAACAAATTGTTTATTATCCACCTGTGCCCCCTAATGCTTTGCGAATCAGAACAAATAATTCTAATAAAAATAAACCTTTAAATTTCAATGTTGAAAACTGCAGTGTTTCACTTCTTTGGTGGCATATGTGCTCAATTTCTTTTAGTTTACACATTCAAATGTAAATTGCCCTTAATGAAACAAATCTTCATTATTGTAAACAAGAATAATAATTGGATTATTATTGTTTACCCAATAGATGTCGCCTTTGGTTCACTTTTGAATATTTCTTAATACCGTTTCCCTATTACGGGCTACGAAAGTATAGGTTATCGGTTCGAATTCATAAGATAAATTTTCCGGTCAAAGGGTGTGATTTCTGGCAAGTAAGTTACTATTTTGCGGACGCTAAGTAAATTGTCCGCACGTGCCGTGAATCTCCTGGCATTTTGACTTCAAAATTAACCTGGTGCTTGCCAGAGCATAGAGAGCAGAAGGTACCAGTTGTTTGTTACCAAACTAGCACTCGGTATGCCGCTGCCTCTGCACAGGTGGCGTTTTGACGACGTGTAATTTCCAAGGTTAAAATCAGAGAGGAAGCGTTAGAATTCCTGGCCTCTGCCGTTCACAGTCAATCGGTTCTCAGTGCGTGCAACACCTGTTGCAAACTATGCTGAATAACAATACGGAAACGACACAATGAAATTCAATCATTACGAAATCCAACTTATAACAGAATACATTAAATAAATATTTTGTATATCTGTATCATAAACGTTCTTTTAACCACATAATTTCGATTTAATTTTACAAAAATAATTGGCAGTGGTTAAACTGAAATATAAATAAGGTAATAATTATCCGAAATAGGGAAACCAATAAATTAACTGTGTGATTTCTATAACCAAGTGAAAAAAATACCAAACACATGTATAATTAATAATTTGGTTGGAAAACTTGTTATGTTTATCTGTGGGCAATTTGTTTTGATACAACAGCTGATTAAATGGTTGGTATGACATCACTTTAACACGACAAAAAACACTGTAGGTATATCTACAAATTTGGAATCTGTATTAATGTATTATATACAACACATCTTGTGCTAAATGCATATATCTTTGACACAGAATTTACGCTGTTATTTTTGCGGCCACAAGTTGTAGCAATGTTTCCAAATGCGGCGTAGCACGTGTTGCTGGAACCGGATTATTTTGGCGAACAAAAGAAATAAGTAAATCAAATTGCGAGATGTTAAAAAAAATAATTTTCAAAAACATATCTGTCTTTTCCAAATTTAATTGGTATTGCAATACAGTAAGCAAAATCCCAAATTGATGTATCATTTTAGTAATTCAAGAAGAATTATTTCGAAAAGGCAAAAACTGTTCGGCTGGTAAATACCATTAATTGTACAGCAGTAAGTACAATATCCGAAAGCTGACTTTCGTACGACTGCGGATCACAGGGAAGTTTAAAGTTTTGTGGTGTAACATCCAAACGGTTGTAAAAGTTTTACTCTGTAAAACAAATACCCGAAAAGAATAAAATAAACTAGTCTCAATCAAGACGAAATGTTAAGCCAGTTTCGTTTAAACGTTAAAGGGCAAATTGTATTAGTAACACGATATAGACATTTTAAAACTAATAAACCTTTAACGAAATAACCGAAATATGGATTATGGTAAAGATGTAAAATGGCAATTTAATGCTGATCGCCTTTACACAAAGTGGCGACTTTAATAGGTATATATTGTATTTGATCTAAGACAGAATTTGTAAATAAACTTTAATAATCAACAAGAGTATTTTATGCGGTTTTAGTAATGCTGTACTTGTGGTGTCTAGGACGCCAGAATATCGCCTATTTAAAGGTTATGAATTTCGTGGGAAAAACAAAGCTGGTATAATAAATAATAGAAACAAGAATAAAATGACAAACCAGCATTAACTAATTTTTTAAAATATATATTATTATTATGACGATAAAAAGTAATGTGGATAAATGAATATATACCAAGAGGCATCCCTCGAGTATACGAAATGTGGCATCCTATCTTACGTTAAGGAAGCATTCAATCAAAGGTGCATCTTGTCAAGACTTATATTGTCACAGACCTGTCATTTGGTGTGTTTGGATTTACTTTAAAAGCTCGGGTTTCCGTCAAAAATACTTTGTTCGGCACACGAAAGACAAATAAACAATGAAACTACCTAAGCGGATATTTTACTCCGCGATTCTCCAATAGCAAGTGCTCAAAAAGTGCCGGGATTTTCTGGTATATATCATCATATGGCGTTAACTTTAAATGGCGTGAGATAATTCTCTATTTTATATAGATAGTAAAAACTACATACAAGTAAAAATGAGCTCTTTATTTTGTTATTTGGAATTTTTCTTTTTAATTGAATCACATTTTACGATATAATGGCGTTTATTTTACTGTTAAACAGTTTTCCCACAGTACAAGATGGGAAAAGCAGAGAAAATGATCCATTGAGTTAAAACGAAGATTTTACGATGACTAGGACGGATAAAAAGATAAATAGTTTCTCACGACTTCGAATTTATCCGAGAGACGCACTGACCATGAGAACAGAAAAGTCCAAAACTTCGTTGCGGTTTCCTGAACAGCCCACCCACTGTAACAAAGATAACTACATTGTAAAGATATAACCTAACAGCGACTGACCAATCTCAATTGGCGGTATCCCTTGACAAGATCTAGTTTATGTGTTATGTCCACAATAGGTTCGGTTACTCTATATAAAAGTAGCCCCTTCATTAACCGGCTTAGATGGGGGGTTTGTTTTAGCTCTTGGCTTAGGTTTCTTTTGCTCAGTTTCCAAGTGACAGTCGGCCGCTCGTTAAGATTCAATTAGAAGACTTTGATCAAATCACCAATGAACTGTGGGACAAGAAGGGAAATTAGCTTTCACGGGGAAAGAGCTAAACGGCGATTTTCAAATTTTCAAACCACTCATTTCCAAGGTTCAGCCCATTATAGCATCATTATATAGCAAATTTGAGAAGCAAATTGGAACAAAAGGGAATAGAAAGACGTAAATCTATACTGTAAAAGTAAATGTTCAATTTTTAACATATATTTTACCAAAACGTCTTAAAAAGAAGATTGTCCGGACAATTTAGACCTCCGACATTGACTTGCAAAAACGACTTGCAACTATATAATGACGACATGCATAACGAAAAAACACTAATTATAAATGAAAGGCACGACACTAGTCGGTTTATCAACGGTTGAGCGACATAGATTACCCACTGTCCCCTAAAGCTTAGCTGAGTCAGTGGCAAAACAGGTCTATCTGTCAGTATCTATCACTGCTACGTTTGCAGCTTGTTGTTTTAAGCATATTTCCCGCCACCCGGTTATCTTTCCAGCTCGTTTAGCAGAAACTATGACCAAGTAAAAGTTAATGCATTTTAATTACGAAATCAAAAACAACACGGTCTGGAAAGTTGGGAGCAGGAGTTCACCCCGTCACTTACTCACAACCAGCAATCTTGGGAGAATTTATTCATTACGCTTAATCCCCGAAACCGTGCGAGATTTTTAAGCCGAGATAATGTTCCTTTTCACAAAAATGTCCTACCGCTAAAAATACAGTTGTTTTGGTAGAGCGAAGATAATCCATACCACTAGTCCCTCTGTGTTTTAAAACAGTGAAATAATCGTTTATCCTCCCTGTCCCAAAAAAACTCAGTGACAACCTAAAACAACATGGGTTTGGGGTGACCGTCGTATAAGGTTGCGTTACCGTGTCAGGTAACGCAAAAACGTAGCCAACATGGGACACATAATGCATGAAGATCTGACGACAGTCCACGGAAGTCGCTTTTCCTTGAGTAACCGTTTCTATTCGCAAGACCCAGTTACGTTTCAGTGAGATAATCCCCTTGGCTTTTTAAGCGACCACATGGAGAAAAGGCGATCAAGAACGGAGAGTAAGAAGCCGCTGCCAGCAGCCAAATTGCACAAGGCAGTGTTATTGACGGGTGCTAATTTATAATCGACCGCACAAAGCCCAGCTTGATATAATTAAGTTCCTGCGTTTGATCATTTATTTTAAGAAAGACATAATAACCATTTGATTGGCATCCTTCCCATCGCTTGTAAAACTTCACTCTTGTGCTCCGAAATGCTTTGAAATCCGATCCTGACAACTTCCCCCACCTGCTTTGCCCATGATGGATGATATGGGGTTAACAAATGTTGGGTTTGTTTGAACAACTGGCCATGGAAATGTAGTGGTCAAAGCACGCCCGTGTACCAATAAACAGAGGTCCACGTACACCACGATACTCCTGACGAACCGGCTAAACCCCTTCAAGGGAAACAGCAACAGGCTTTAAACCGAAATATTAGTTGCTAGAGTAAAGGATTTAATTGTGGATATGTGAATGATGAGTTTTTCTAATTTATATTTGTTTTATGGCAAAGTATGCCGATGCGTCCATGCAAAGGCTGAAATTCAAAACTCTAATTCGTACAAAACAATACGTAAAGCGTGCAGCGAAAACCGCAGTCGACACTAAAGCCACCTTGTTGAGTAAGCATGCGGGTGCCAGCTTTTATTGCAAGTCGCCGTAACAAACAGAACCGTTGTGGGTGCAGACGATTCTTGTTCGTGATACTCGCTTTCCGTATATCAAGTTCGGCCAATTAAGGTTCTGACGTTGACTCCAGTACTTTCGGAAATCCGTCAGGTGTACGATGACGAAATGGTTATTTTCAACCGCAGCACCTTTTCCGTATTTGTCTAGGAAAAACTGATCAAAACAGCTGAGCTTTTGTCTTGACGAGGAAAATAGCAATTAAGGGACGTCTAAGCAATTTCCTGGAAGTTTTACCAAAAATGGGTGGCCTTAAAGTCCTTTCATTTTAATGGGGACAAGTAGATAGCGCTATCGTGTTGTCACATCCTGTACTTTTTGATATGTTGTATAAAGCTGTCAAAGCACACGCATCTCATCGAAACGTAGTCATGAAAACGTCGGTGGCGAGGAAGCGTATGTCACGCGTCCACGTTATTAACCAATCCAGGAACCACAGAATTCGTATCGTTTTGTCTTGACATAACTTCCTGGGGCTACGTCGTCACCAGATAAAAATGGCAACCGTTTCGTGTCGACAACAAGTTGACGAAATGTGGCTGTCGTTTAATGGAAACACTGGCAACACGTCGTAACGGGATTGTAACACTTCCACAACGCCTTAGTACGACCGCCTGGTCGCTGAAAAGCAGAGGATTAACATGGATCGAAATATTTACGTTGGCTAGCCCTAATCGACCCTGTTGTGTGCCGGCGGGCTATCACCGGGTTAACGAAAGATAAACGAGCCCTGGTGGAAGCCGGATATAACCCAAGTGAACCCTGCTTAGAATTTTGATGCGCGAATGATTGAAGACACGCTGCATTTCGGGTGTGATTTGAAAATACGCAGCTGGGACCAACATACAAAAAATGGAAAACAAAAATATGATTTACTACACTTCCTATATTTTCCACATTATTTTTCATTGGTGTCGTCACTTTGTTTTTTTTTTATACCAGCCGAAAGAATTAATTTAATAGCGTTCAAGTCAAGTTAAAAGGCGGCGGATTTTCCCTCATCCTTTTCTGCGGTTACTGTCCTTGTAATGGAGGAGTATCCGCTTTAGATAGAGGTGGTGTAAGCGGTATATCTGTAACCTTACTACATGTTGAGTCCAGGACCACCTTGGTGGTTGTGTGATTTATAAGAAGCCACGGAGACAAGCAGTCGCGTAATGAGAACCAATTAAGTTAGACCCACAGACTATTTACCCCAACAAAGTGGATCATATGACTTCATTACTTTTACATACTTGAGAAACACGAGGAAAGGCCGTGCGCGGTAAACCACAGCGCTCGTGACCATTGTGTCTTCGATTTTAGGAAGTTGATAGAATTGCATTGCAACCTGTATTGTTACCTCGTAATAAAAGTAGGACTTAACTTCAAAGTTCTTATTGTCTGTGGCGAAATAAAGACAGTTGTTGTCTAATCTCAATAACTTTTTCGGGATGTGCGATATCTCATTTCAAAGAGCCACACAGTGCATTGTAGGAACCTCCAAGTAGTATGCAGTACTGTGTGGATCGAATAGCGTGCGGCAGTGACAATAAATAAAACCTTCGCGTACGGACTGTCCTTGGTTCAAATATCCCAGCGTATTTCCGCTACAAGTGAACGTGCAATTCGGTATCCGCTCAGTCACGGCATTTGATATTTCACTTATACAGGGGCAAAGGGTGGAATACGCGGAGGCTTCATTCGTTGGGGGTACGAGGCACAAACATTAAGGTTTGTAACTAGATACGAACGAGCTTGACATTAAGATAAGAAAGCACCTGTTTTTGGAACGAACACTTAAACAACAACTCAAACGTGAAATCTTGGGGCTCTGTATTAAGTTAAATGGGGGTGGGTTAATCTAGGGGATTCGCAGCTGCTACCACTAACGAAATTAAGTTTGAACGAAAGGGTCGAGCGGTATGTGTTTCGCCAACAAGCAAAGCATACGCGTTTGGAATGTAAGAATGCATAGGCCATGCAACAACACAGCTTTAACGAGTGCAAGAGTCGTATGATCGCGTGCGCATTGGTGAAGGATTGGCCAGGCGGTGTGTTACCGGCACTTCAATTGACTGCTGCACGGCAGGTGTGTGGCTTATGCTCGTTATGCCCGTTCTGTTCGCCTGATTAGTTTTAAAATGGAATTTGGCCAAAGAATGTGTTTCTTATGCGCACTACTGCCTGCCTTGTCTTTTCGATTGATCATTAAATCGCTAACCAAAGCCGGGTTGTTGATGCAACAACTAAAAGCCGAGGAACGTTGTTATGCTTTTCTTTCGCACGAATAAACCTACGCTGTCAATCAACTTTATTCTGTTTGAAGTAAAGTGGTCACGGAAAAGCTTCGATAAACAAATCGACGTTAATTTGCCTTGAAATATGAGCGTTTGCATTAGTTCCGTCAGATTTTGTCCTTGGTTTTGTGTTTCGGTCGCCATAGTCTTGGACACTGGTAGTATCGAAATTTCTTCACATCGATTCAATCTTTTACAACAAGAGAGTAATCGTACCATCGCCCAACAGTTGTGACAATAAGCGGCTCAGGCGTCGGGACAGTTACTACTAATCACCGGCGAAAGATCCGTGTTAGGGTCTGTTAGACGCGACCCCAATCCAAGCCAGCAACTTGTTTTGACAGATTACAGGATTTCAAGCTCTAATGGGATAACGTTACTGTCGGAATAATTTTCCTAAGCAAACGTTAACGTACTCCAACGCTCAAACGACGTATTCCGGTGATAGCTGGAATTTTAATTTCTCCCGAACACAAGTAATTTGACAAGTCGTTCTTTGCTAGTAGCGCGCATTACAAAGAGAATTCAGCCGGCGTAGAATATTTTATACAGCTAAAAGAAACTTATTTTGTATTAAGCACTTTGGTTTGATATGAATTTTACCTATAAGAATAAATAAGTAGGATAATAAAGTTCAAATAAATATATCAAATAATTTAAAAGATGGCCTTACAATTTTTGGTTTTAATGTCGTGGGATTGATGAATCGCAATTTTCCCACTCGTTTTAGCTCGTATTAGCCCCGTGATATTCGTATAAATATCCGCCCTTTCCTGAATGATTTAGGACCACCGGGATACGTAAGCGTACATAGTAACGGGGACTTGTCGTGGATAAAATGTCGGAGTGACAGCTACGAATATGAAACGGTGGACTCGTGGGAAACGATCCCTGATCCGAAATAGCGACTCGCCTGTATTCGCTATTTTTCCCACTCGGGCCTTAAAATAATGTTTATTTTACGAACAAAAGGCTAGCTGTAACTTTACACGATGTGTCCCTCCTTTTTCATGGACGTAACAGGATACCGTGAGGAACAGAACTTATTGTGATCGGCCTCTGATCGCTGGTGGCTGCGAAAGTTTTAACACCAACGCATTCCTCGTTTGTGACACGCTCTTGGCATGTTTTTGACACCATTTGAAGGCTCTTCCGCCGTGTTGTGGGCATCTGTTTTTAACATCTAGCGTTATTATTTATACAATTGTCGGGCGTAACGGGCCTGGGAGCATCAAGTCTCTCATTGTTCATTTGTAAAAGAACAATATCAGTTTCCTCAAGTGTTTAAAAGCATAGCAATGTGAGTCTTCGGTGTCCGACTAACGTCTTCTGATACTTCCAAGTGATCAAAGCGTCATTCAAAACTTGTCAGTTTGTTTAGTTCCGCGTGCTGATTCAATTGATAAATAATTTCGTTCGAATAGAATGGAAATTGTAGATGCCGTCTTAAGCAAACGTGTGAGAACACACTGGGCCAATTAAATGTTTCTATAAGCCCCCCTATTGTGTCTCTTATATTCTCAAGGGTCTCGATTTGTCATGATGAAATAGTTGACACGAAATCAACAGACAAGCGATGACCTAAACACTCCGAAACGTGTAGTTTACTTAACAATGTTTCCAACGTAACTTTAACAGGAACTGATTGTTTAACAAAAAAGGGCTGGCTGGAAAATATGCTAAGGTCTTAATTAAGGTCTGTAAACTTTGATCCACTCCTCCAATGAAAAGGTTAACTTCGGACGTGGCAAAAGGGTAAAATGGGAGTTTTTGGCACAGGTCATATGTTGAAGGAGATCTTTAGCTTTCCCACGTAACCAAATCGAAGTTGTTTCGTTCTCAGCCATATAATGTCCTCGCATATCAGGTCGCAACAAAGAACTTGGCCAAATCTAACACGATCTTCTTTCTTCTTCCGGAACCGCGGTCCATTCACGACATGCATTCCCGCAATGAACAAATAACTGATCTATTCTGTAACAGTAACACTTGGTACGCTATTCGCATTGACATCGATTTTGGTGTCGCGTCACTGAGATTTAATTGTGACCTGAGCGTGTGAACACAAGTCGTTGACGTCGGCCACAACCCACAACGATGTAAGATATTTTAATCACGCGTTGCCTATTCCGTTGCACGAGTGTACTTCGTTCGATCTATAAATAATGTGATGTCATAAGCTCAAATTTGTCACACCGGGTGGGTAATTTATGTTAGTTTTAACTAGTTATTGCTGCACCTGTCCTAAGCATGTTTTTGTCTGAACTTTGTTCGAGTTAATGGAGCTTGCCTTTCAACCACATGACATACCACGTCTTGTATTATTAACAGGCCCAAGTTTGGAATTCCTGATGGGCTTGTCCACTAAGACGTTTTTTTAATATGGAGCAATAAGCAACACGGTCGCTTTTTTTCCATTCGGTCACACAAGCAGTTTACGTTTTGCAATTTTTTTTGCTAGGATTAGTTTTAACTACATCATGGGTTCGTTGCTAAGACCTCTTTTAAATGTAATTCGGTATATGTATCGATCGTGTTTACCTTTCGGCCACACAACCCGTTCTCGTCTTGCAATTATAAAGGGGGTCGGTTGATAGACCTGAAGCAGCGACATTAGCGACTTGGGTTACGCCAGTACCTTCCCCGCTTGCCGCCAGGATTGTGGAATTGGAACGACAAGTTTATGTCGTAGGCGTCATTCAGGTAGAACTTAGCTAACCACCGGCGTCCGAAGCTGCACCTCCAGTCAAAACTCCTTCAAATTTCTTTGAAGGCTACAGACAACCAGGCGATATGGCGGTCTATATCGAAGAACGCACGTGAGCGACTCAAGTGTTACGTAACAGAGGCAGCATTATCTAAGCAGGATAAAGGTCACGGTTCAAGGGTTTCATGCAAGTATTTGGATTGGGTTGTTTCCTGGTGATTATGCTAATCTCTTGATTTCAGTTGTCGCCTAAAAAGTTTCCGTAAACACCATTCAAATCAATGTTATTTTTCGAAAACAACACCCCGGACAATACAATAGTAACAAAACGTAACTCAGTCAATATAACATAAATACATAATTTTCCGCTTCTACTACCTTAACTTAATATAAAAACCTGCCAACAACACATTAAAAGGCAATCCACCGGTGTTTATTTACCTCTGCCGACACAAAACATACGAGTAAACACAGATACATAAAACCACCCGCGGACCACTGGCTGTATTACCCGACTTATACTAATGGCCGATATCTGAGAATGATTTATTTGGCTGCGACCTTGTAATGTTTACTAGGGTATTTTAAATCTATGCACCTGTTGCATCTGGCACACCTGGCTTATTTAATACGCGATGTAACGCCATTTATTAAAAAATGCTGCTTTTTCCCACGAAATTTCAGTTGACTGATGTTGCTGCGTTTAAAAAGGTTTATTAGTTGAAAATTACGCATTTTCGGATTATAATTTCCCGGTTTTAAGGTTGTGTTTCACTTTAACAAGATTCCGTTGCGTATTTTTGACTTTATAGGCGTGTTATGTTGCTTAATATAACGTTGATGTGATGTCACACAACAGGTGGTACCTATACTTGTGTCGGTACAATGGTAGCCTTGAGATTACGGATCACTGTCGTGGCATTAAAAAGGAAGACTTCAGAAGTGTCGTATTCTGCACGGCCACATGTCAGTGCTTGTCGAATGTACACTGTCCAGCTGCTGTCTCATCTAGAGTGCCCAGTTTGGTTTTGCTTACAAACCACCTTTGCTCAGCTGTGCGCCCTACCTCTGACCTTCCATTGCTAGCCACCTTAAAAACAGGTGTTCGCTGTTACGTCATAATACCATCGCATTCTTGCCATAAAAAGCGGAAAGTACTTTTATATTCACTCTTACGAGATTCTGGATGTGGTTTTTAGTTGATAAAAAGGAAAGAATCGATGTGAAGACTCGCGTGTTGGTTTAATCAGATGGATTGGTGCACCTGGCCGAAGCTTTTAATGTATTCTAATGTCATAACATTTCAGATTTTTGATCCTTTGTCGGTGCTTTAATTTATTCTGAAAGATAGAATATTTATTCCGACGCACTCTTGTGTAAACCAATGTCAAAATCGTAATTTACGCGGATTAACTAAATCAACTCGCGTGTATATATGAAAATGGCGGATACGGAAAACAATATTCTAACCTTAAACGGAATTTCCATTAGTGGGTGGTAGCAATTCGCGTTATACATACAATAAAAAATTAACCGATTTAACATTGCCAAAACCCGTAACCAACGTACCATATGCAAAATCATGCGTATTTTTAGAGTAAAATAATTTAACAAAACAAGTCCAGTGATCCAGTCATATTTATCTTTATTGTTTCAGAAATAGAACGATGCTAATTAGGTCGTTGAAATTAAGTTTTTATAATTTTTTTATTGTGACGTAAGCCTGGACCGGAACATAATATTTTCGTTGTTGTCGGACAAAAGTAGCAAGCTGCTTTCCAAATCTAATAAAATTATTAAACACGCTACACTGCTCATTAGAGGAAAATGTATATTAAATAGTGTATAATAAGTATAGCAATAACTAGAAATTGCGACAATAAAGAGCCGGTTTTTAAATATTTTGGTACCATTGATCTATATCTCAAGTTTTCTTGAACTGAATGGAGTTTTAGGGCGTGGTATTTGCTATGTGAAGTTCTACGGGTGAGGAAGACAAAATAAAAACACCACGGCTTTGATTTTGGACTATCTCCAATACGTTTAAGTTTCCAGTTATGCCGGTAATACACCTTGTAGAACTGTTTATGTCAATTTGACTTTACATGGACCGTGTAATGGTACTGATGATGGGATGTGATAACATTACCTAACGTCTCAGTTTAAAAAATAGGTAGGATTGATGGTTGCAGCTCAGGATTTTTTAAGAAAGCTGGATATCATTATTTGAGCAGAAAAACTATGGTTTTAAAGCCCTATTTTAAAACAAACATATTTTAAACCGTTTTATTTAAAAAAAAATATATTTGTTTACCCAAACTGACCCTCATTTCGAGCAAAACAATATTCCCGAAATTGTTGCGGAAAATGAAATGCTCCAAAAATAGTAAATTCCTTATTGTGGCGTTATGAAAAATAATGATTTGACTTAAATTGCCAAACTTGTTTATGTCCCAACATACACGATCAATGAACCGGAATTGCGAAACAAAGAGACGCTCTTGTATCATATCTTCGTCTTTGTGTACCAACATATCGGCCTGCTAATTAACTTCTTATAGCAGTTGAAGAAATACGGGTTTAAATATTTGCCTATAACTCATAATCACCTCACAAGAGACAGCGGTTTGCACAGCTTGTACAAATAGTTGGTAGCTTGGGAATCTGTTGAATCTGTTGTTCTGTCTCGTTAGGACGGGTGATGGGTCTTCGTTGTTCCCAATACTGTAGGAAGCAACGTCTTCGGGTCGCGTCGTCCTTTATCGAACTGCAAACATACCGATCGGGGTGGCGGGTTTCGTAAATACAGCCAAAGCATTCTGTTCGGAAATCTCTGCATGTTTGCCCTTAAAATGATCGATGGTTTGACAGCTATCGTGTCAAAGGCCACCCGCACATTTCTATCGTTCCACTGACTGTAAATTTACACACTCCTTCAGGAGATTTGCAATTCGATTTTCTTTGCATTTTCCGATACCAGTTTGAGAGGCCGGCTTTAATCTCAAGTGGCGTTGGACTAAAAGATAGCCTTGCAAGTATAATTAATTAAACACCACGTCTAGATGACCAGTACGAAGGGTTTTTGCATTTTACATATATCTTAACGCTTCACACTTGTTTAGTGCGGTAAACCGACATTCATTATAGATAACGATAAATCTTAAGTGCCCGCAAATATTTAACGATTTTCTCAATTTTGTCAGCGGCTGACAAGGTTCCATCTGTTTATTTCATATTATTACTTCTTGTTTTATATTTTTGTGACTTAGTTTTGTTAGTGATCATGGGTTATATTATGACTAAATTTGTCGCAAGTACTTGTATATTTCAATGAATGGGAGAATAAAGTAGTTTTGGAGACAAGCTGGAAAGAGATTTCCAGACAACGTATATCAAAGGACGATTTGACAAGACAAACATTCCGTTTTATACAGGAAGTCTATTTGAGGCTTGGTATCGACTTACAGTACGCTAACGAACTACAATAGTTAGGTGACAATGCCAGTCACAGCGATTTTTACACTAAACTACACTCAAAACAAACAGTGAAAATCCTTAATACCTTAAAGGACGCTTAACTTGAATTATATGGTAAATATCGGTAAAAACTAAAATACCACAAATCAAAAAAGGTATACACGTGAAATTAAACCGCAAATCTTACTGCTACATCACACAAAACTTATTTGCACATTTTCAACATGATTCTAACCTGCAAAGCTCAAGGGGAGCGTCCTCAAAATCGCTTGACTATACAACATTCACAAGAAAAGATTGCATTCCATTTATACATTATTTAGCATATGTAGAAAGGTAACCTAAAAAATATTACAATATAAACATTAAGTGTAACCAATATTGCATTATGTTTTTAAACACGCTATTTTCTATATACAAACGTACTGTAGTTGAATATATAAGTAACCTGCTTATACTTGATGAAAACTAACAGTTTTGTAGTTACAATATATTTTCCATTGTAATTGTACTATGTGCATTTTTCAGCAATAATTAATCAGCAACGTCTTCCAGGACACATGGTATCATCGTGGTACAGTGGCGTAAGGTGCTATGAAAAATATCTGCTAATGCTCAAGAGATTTTTGGGGAAACTAAAATTAAGTGGTCTAAAGCGTACGTTATAGGACATAGATAGGGATACAGTTTGTTTGGTACTATATAGTGACTTGTTTTGCTTTTATGTAATCGTGCCACATTGTACTGCTGATGTTTTGTCCTCTTTCTTTGTAGAGTAACTCTAATGCTTTTATTTTGTTAATCAAATTGTACGTTTAATCTTTTGCAACATATCCAATGCCTGATGATCAATAGTGTGCTGGGTATATACCTTGCAAACATAGGGTAAGAAAATAACAGGTTGCAATGTGGCGTAGATAATCGGAAACACAATCCTTTGCAGAAGACCTTTTCCAACGCAATGCGATATCAGTGGTTGCTGTTTTGGCATAATGCCAACACGCGTTTTGACTCCTGGGTTACGCCGTACATTTTTAGGGTTAAGTTGTTTTGAGTGGTTTCAAAAAAGATGCTTTCGATTTTCTATGCTGCAGGGTAGAGTAAGGGGACACCTATGTTTATTTCTTAGCACGGGTAAAGTTCGTGGCCGAGTCAATAATTCCAGGTGCTGACAGTCGAAGCATTTAGCATTGAACTTTTTAAACAGGGGTTAAGTCGGGCAGTGTACAAACAAAAAGCTTGCGGTGTGCTGTTTCGTGCACGATACCCAATCCGACTATACCATATCCTTGACCATTATCTATACACCAGGACTGCCCCTGCTCTTGACCTTAGCTGCCCTTAATTTTGCTCAAACAATACTATGTGTAATTCTAGCTTATCCTAATGTGTTAACTATACTCAGTCAATCCTAAAAGTTAGGCTTACTTGCAGACTGTGTATTTTTAACGTCAACGACAAGTTATTGCCGCATTTTTGGCATTGTGACGTGTTGTGTGTTTATGTCAATTGTGTGCACTGCTGGTTTAACACTCGGAGAGGCGCTAATACGCAATCATTCTCAGTTCACCTTGCGGTCGATATAAGATGAGTCGTTTTTACTGATAAAAATTAGGTGTTATCGATTATGATTCTTAATTTGTATTTTTAACAAGATGAGATGTTGGCTAAAGATTAAGTTTCAATAAATTTATTTAAATAGGCCTACAAAAATTAGGGTAACAAAGCCGATGCTAATTATGAAAATCGCTTTTCCAGTAATCTGCAGATGATTTCACCTACCTCGTTAGAGTTATTTTTCATTAGGCCATGATGTTTAAGTTTTGTGTTGAGATGTTTAAACTTTATAGGTCATGTTTGTTTGAGTTCGTTGAAGACAGTCGCTTTTAACTCGACCACTGACACAGTGTATCAACATATTCTGAATAAAGACCAAGTAATATTGACATTTCAGTAAAGTAATTGTATATTTGACAGATCATTGGAATAAATCAAAATGTTAGGACCAACGTCTAACTTTTTATCTTAACTGCTAGCGTTAAATTGACAAACAACTTATTTTCAATGGAAACATCAGTTTATCTTTTCAAAATACAGATAACTTTTACCATTAAAATAAATAAAAGTTAGAAAAAATAGTGCCTAAACCACTCTTTGTTTCTGTGTGCTTTATTAATTGCAAATTAATTTTTCCTTTTGGTGCTAATCGGTAAGGGTC
>CH002616.1:111118-151305 GCA_000149265.1 Ciona savignyi
CGGTAAGGGTCATCAGTTAATTTTCTTAATGATTTTAACAAGATTTTCACAATTTTGGTCAATACTTTACAAAATAGCCTACCTATTCTTTGAGGAAACAATAAAAAACTACTTATTTTAATTAGATAGTTTTGTTTGCTGTTATATTTTAACTTATTGTTGCAAATGTAATGGTCTTGGTCAATAATTTTCATAATAGCCTATTTCTCAAGAGGTGTTGGCCAGATGATACGTGACCCTTTCGATGCTCGGCAAGCGGCGTTTGCTTGATCCTCAGGCTGAGTGCATTCAATTAACCAGTGCAACTTATTTTAATGTATGTTCAAACATAGCGTGCCCCAGCAACCCGAGGGCTGTTCTATTAAACTCAGCTGTGTCAATAAAACTTCCCGATCCCGTAACCAGTCGAGCTTAAACCCATGCATGAAATTGAACGTAAGCAGTCGAGGTTATACGGTAAGGTGTGAACTGATTGATATCTCTGATAAGATGTAGCAGCCTGTGTGCGGCAAGCTTCAGTGTAATCGCGGTTTATCGCCATAAAACAAACACAAGAGCGTATAGGCCGAGTATTTAAGTTTTTTATCTCTCTGTCTCAAACACGTTTCCCTGTTTAAGATAAATATTTTACTTTCCAGAGGTGAATTAAAGCTTGTATTTGCGGACTTATTTAAAATAGTTCTGGTTAAACAACAGGCAAACGATTGTTTTGATTTTGTAATTAGAATTCGGTCGTTTTAATACAGTGACGCACTCATAATAACAATGCATCATTCTTTCTGGCTCTTTGGTCACTTAATGCTTATGATTGCAGCGTTAAACTGCTGACGGAACTTGAAATTATGTGTGAAAGTAGCGTTTGTAGTTTTGCCTTTGACAAAGCCCGATTGTTTTACGTTGTAATTAAACTTACGAGGTTTAGACTGATACATCACAATTGCTGGCCAGGTAACACTCAATTAAGATTTGATGCCTTCGTGGAAGTCAAGATTTTGGAAGCTGTAATAAAAACCTGGACAGTGGAAACGGCCTGCGGTTTAACGTGCCTTATTCAGGTTTTACTCGATAATCGTATGGTGGTTTTTCTTTTCTCAATATATTAAAGTAGGCATCAATAGATTTCCGTAATTAAAATCGTGGCTTAACCCTCCGGCTTATTGTGCTAATTGTCAGGTGCCGATTGCTGGCGTTTGTATTATAATCATAACCCGATCTGTACTAGAACTTCACACTTAGAACAATAGCCACTTAACGTGTATATCTATCAATACGAACCACGCTTTAACTGGCTTGTGGAATGATTATAATTAAGCGAAAGCGTAGCCAGGGGAGAAAAATGAACAGATGCGCGTCCGTAAACGAGCACTAACCCCAAACCGCACCTCGCTTGGGAAGCATACAACTCAGCGGAAATCGTTTTTTTGTTAAAGAAGAATTTTGACAAATTGAGGCGAAGATTGACTCGTGTTAATTGTTTGTGGAAACACATGTTGAGGGCTCGCGTGGGTTAATGGACTCTTATTTTCTCAGCCGCATATTTTCGTTGCTTTACAAAACTAAAATGTGGCGTGACTGAAGCTCATATATAATTACCATCGTTTATTTGCTGCCATAAATTTGTTTAAAACTATTGGATAACTATTCTGGCTGATTTGTTCACGCTACAATGGCAAAGAAACCTAAAACGCAGTCTAAGCCATTATCTCGTTTATTATTCTCTTCTCTTTTATTCGTAAAGACGATGCAAAACCGAAATTTAAAAATATACGAACAATAAGGGCAAAATCATAACACAAATTCCAAAAGGGATAGGCCAAACTCTTGTGAAAGAATCCTAACCGGAATCTAAATTGAACGACTTTCCATGATTATGTTTTCCATGCCCATATAACGGGTGGCTTAGAGTGTAAAGAATGTAGACCCGTTGTGAAATAATTAGCAAAAATCGGATCTCGGGTAAAAATTGAAAATTGGCAACAGTTCGGTTCAGTTCTACTTATAAGCCGAAGCGGGCGGGTAAGATATATTTATTCATGGTGCGCTTTCACGGGTATTTTTGCGTGACCTAACTTCTTTGGCGTAATGGCTTGTGTCGATTGACTTTCTTGCAGCGAACGCGCGAAATTTTAGCTCGCTACATGCCGACCCACACCTTAAATCTTTTGGGACATATTTCCAACAGCCCCTGTAAAAGCTGGACTGGAAATTCTACCCCGTTTCTCTCAAACGATACCCACCTTAAATGTATAAATATCTATGCGAATACAAAATTGATTTTAGTCAAGCAAATGAAGCTTGTGTTATTTTTTATTTAAAATTACTTATAATAACAATCTTGTGTTTTCAAATTAAAAAGGAGACATTTTGGGGGAATTTGAATTAGAAAATTTGTATTTTAAATTTAAAATACAAAACATATTAATATAGTCTTGCTTTAAAATGTTATTAAAACTAGTTTATTTTAATTCCCAATTGCTTTAGGCACAAAATTGTGATTATGGCAACATATTTATAAATTGACCGAAAACAGATACTCATTGCAAAAGGTTCCACACAATTAAAGTACCACTTGGATTTTCTTCTTTTTGTTTTGACTTTCATTTACCATTACATGCAATACGCTATTACGGCTTCTTTCTATTCGTCTCCGGTTGTAAAATATCGTTATTTCCGGTCTATCTAACTTAATCAAAAAATAATTTTTCAGTTATATTTATTTAACACTTCAATACGACCCACTGAAATGTTCAAAATTGCAAAACAATAAAAGCGGTTTACACAACACGTTAATAAATAAGTATATAATTATTTGCTGAAGGTCGATAGAAGATAATTAGTGAACAGCGGAAGAACGTGGGGTAGAAAATGTTGTTTCGTGTATCCGAAACCGCGGGAAAGGGTCAATGGGTTGGACAAATTGCTTTGTCTGAATATGAATATGTCTGATTGTAAATATCCAGGGGTACAGCACAATGGAATGTCATAGAAAGTAATAATTTTCACGGGAAACATGGCAAGATTATACAAAAACAATAATTGAGACTTTAGTTCGGGCTGGTGTGACGGCATATGGCGCCTAAACGCGCCTGTTTCTCTCGGATTTTCCTCGTGGGTGCTTTCACTCTTTTTCGCCTCTCGCGATGTCGCAACGGGGGCTTCGATATTTTAAAGGACACTGTCACCAGTGCAACACATTGGATCCTATCTGCACCCGCACTTGCTCACTCCCATTTCTGGATAGTTCTTAAGGACGACTTTGCTTTTGTCGTCCAGGTAGAGCATCGGGACGCTCACCAACACGGTCGGCACGCAGCACGGCTTCGGTGTGAGCGACGAGTCCACTTCATGCACTAAAGCCTGCACTATAGCGTGGTTGGTTGCGTTCAAATAATCCGAAATTGGAAACGAACATTGTCCTTGACAGAAATGGGCATCGTAACCCGGCGGAGCCACAATCCAATTCGTCCATCTTACTTCGTTGAAATCAACGTATAGATTATGACGTTGGCAAAGATTTCTTCGTCTCCGCTTTTTCCGTCTTTTGGACGAGTTGGCTGGTGCGTCTCTTTTCCTGCTGCTTCGCTTCGTCCTACGGAGCAATGTCGTGTCTTTTCCGTCATGGGAATATGCGAGTAGTAGCGGCCGTAAGTGGACCCACTCTTTATCAGGAATATCCGAATGGACATCACGTTTCAGGCGTATGTGTCGCCTGGCGGCACCTTGCGGTGGAGTTTGCCTGTCCTCTTGCACCACCTCCACAATTAGTCCATGATTCGCATCATGCGGTCCTTGTGACCAACGCGACGTTGCTTGACTGACATCAAACCGTTCCCAAGTTGAGTTTCTTGAATCAACAAGCCTTGTATCAAGCAACCGAGTTATCGGCTGCGGCTTGCTTCCAGCGAATTTACTCCCGAAATCGTCACTTCGAGGCATCTTTATTATCTCATAGATGTTAAGGCGATGCATGTGACCCTCTCCGCTTGTCACGTGGTGCCACACCGCTTCCCGATGCAGCAGGAGCTCGGCCGCTCTTACAACCTCCTCCCCGGGCATGGTGCTGATGTCGAACCGCAGACGGATGTGGTTGTCCTCGATCCCTGGGAATTGCTCCTCTTTTTCTGCGGAAAAGGTAACATGTTTGAACACAGCCATTACACTGTGAGGTAAAAATACACATTGTTTTCACACTAAACACACAGCGTGCTGCCTCTGTGTAAAGCGATACGACGTTTCTATCAATTTTAGGTGCATCCTTTGACCTTGGACATGTTGTCACAACCGACCAACCAGTTGCCTCGACCTTCCGACGTATGACTCCGTACGTCGCGCGTGTCTCGCGCCAAATCCACCAGGCCGGCTATTACAAATAAACTGCTCATTGTTTCTCGCGACGCATGACAATGGGAATGTAAAACGTCATAAACGACCCGCCCCTGGACGCCCGGCATCATGTTTGTTATTGTTGTATCATAAATACCTAATTATGACAAAACAATGGCAGGCGCCGTCGAAGAAACGCGAAGGAGACACCGAGCCGAAAAGCTGACGCTCGAAAATGACTTCCGTTGACACCAATGACCATTTTAAAAACTTTTTATAGAACAAGTTACAAGTTTGTTATTCCTTCGGCCAGTTGGCAAATTTAGCTTTGGTAAATTTAAACCAACAACGCCGGATTATTTTACCTTGTTGGTGCGTCCGTTTACACAAGATATATTAAGAAAAGCGAGCGATAAAGAATGAACTTAAAAGGAATTTTCACTTTGATATCCCAGGTAAATCACGGCTGGTTTTGTTCGCAGTGCAATATGTTTCTTTCACTGTCATCACAATCACAACATTGAACGTTTTGAGTTCCGGCTTTGAACTTAAATCCAAAGAAATCGTTTGGTGAAACCGTTTTAGCTTATCTTAAGATAGGGGTATTGCTAAACCGCTGCGCTTAACCCAACCCTGTTATTTCATCGCCTTGACTGCGTAATTACATTTTCATAATCCCAGTTATTTACTCGGCATCCGTCCGATTTCGACTGATTGCAACGCTTACATTGGAGAGCCGGATACCACAGAAGCGGCTCGCCACAACTTCAATTAATCTCCAACTTGGTAATTCTGATCACGGGACGACTGACATCAATCCTACAGCGTTTTATCAATCCCCAAGCGAATTAACGAACGCTTACCCTTGAAGGAAGGAAACGCGAAAACGACGAACACGAAAACAATGAAATCCTTTCCAATCCAAATAGAAGCGTACGTATTCGACTCGTAAGTCTAAATTTGGCGAAAACTTTAATTTCAACCACATACGATCGACTTATTGGTGGCGAAAAAGTTGTCATTTAAAGCTTGCGAGAAATGCTGTATGACTAAGTACGCGGCCGGTGTCAAATACGATAAGGTTATCAAATTCCTAATCTCAACTGTGTTACGGCCACCTACACACGATTTTGGACGAATATTTGACTGTTTTGTACCAAATGAGTCAAATTAAAACACACAATAAATCAACTAATGTATACTCTGTTGTGTTTTAATAAGACGAGTAAATATAGATAGGAAAAAGGTTAAAAAAGTTCCCAGAAATGTTACCTTCGTGATGATAGCTTCGCGCAGTGTTGGCTCTGCTTGTTATTTCGTCTGCTGGAAGATCAAATCCAGTTTCCCATGTCCTCATGATTTTCGGTTCATGCTCGTAGTAGTCCCCCATATGAGCTTTATACAAGTGCTGCATGATTCGGGGAACTTGGAAATCCTTCCCCGGTGTCGGTCTCCGTTTCAATGAGAACATATTTAACAAACTCTTCTCATACTCGTTTACAATAGCATCTTCCTCTTCCCGAGCGTCGCCCGTGTATTTGGCGGCCTGTCGAATCAAGCTATCCCGGCCAACTTTCGGTAAAACTCCCGAACTCATGCCCAATAACAAATGCAGCACGAGCGTGACAAGTAAAGTCCAATCGGTTAACGCAACCATAGTATTTTATGACGTAATAAAATCCAGATGTAGGCAAATAACTCCTCCGCTGTAGTTGAAGTCTTGATGCTTAATAATGAAGTCACTGCACCATGCTACTCCTAATGTTGTTCTATCTCTCCCAGCAGGTCAATCAAAACTGTAAGAAAAAACGTTGATATTAGACGCGTTAAAAACTGCTCACACGCGAGCACACGCTGAGTTGGTAATGTTACTATGAACCGGCGCAGAGCGAATCATGTCTAATAGACATGGCACGAAGGCATCTCGCCCGCCGAGAGAGGCGAGGAAAAAAAGGCGCGGCAAAAAAGTTGGCACAGAAATACGTCACTGAAGTAGACAGGTCTATTCTCACAGCTTGACCCCGCCAACCCCTAAAACCACCACCCGCCGAATTTAGTACAATATAAATTTATATTTAATCAGAAAAGAAGAATCGATCTTTTAAATCCGCGAATTAACCGTTTATAATGAATATATTCCTACCGGTATTGATTTCAAATACGCACAATCGGCTTAGATTGACTTTAAATTTATCTTTAATCAATTTATTTGTCGTTAAAATACGAAATATCTGAATTTAATTGAAATTATTTTAGCTTGCGCAATATAGCTATCAGGCATTGGTTTTAGCTTCGTATGTTAGCGGACAATTACGTAGCCCTAGTTTGACTAACTCAAATTGAAAATCCTACATTAAATAAACACTTAATTCCGTTTTGTCAATAAAAACCGTTTAGGGTGAAAGCAGTGACCAAGACGAACAGAGAGCAAACCCGCTCGATGAATGAAAGCGGGTTCTTAATCTGTTTGCATTGGACGAAAGGTGTCGTCGGGAAAAATGAAAAACCATCCCACGAATCAATCGTTATATTTGCACTTGCGGTAATCTTAAAGAGCAGTGCTTTCATCAACCCGAGCTACGAACAAATTTCTTTTTCACCTCTCCTTGCATTACTAATTCGTTCTGCTCGTCGCTAAATTTCAGCTCAGGTGGGTTATGCTGCAAAATGTGACTTTTCCAAATCACTATAGACTGCTCACTGCTTGATTATTTTCTCCCCACTGCCAGCTGTTCTAGATGAACTGGCAATTTTCAAACGATTCTCTAATATAACTACATAGTTTAAAAGCACCAATCGTTCTTACATGGGTATGTTATATGCATTGTCAAAAGTACATTGAACAAACTATCAAATGTTTTTTCTGTTACACGCGTTGACAGCCCATGCGTTGGGTCCTGCAAAATCCCAAATCTTTCTCGTTGTTTATGTTTTGCTGTCAGTGTTAATCACATAATTGTGTCGCAGAACCAGTTTCCAATCTACTTCTGTTTGTTTTGACGGGGTATAAGCAACGTCACTACATAGTTAAAAGAGTTTGTTTAATAATGAACTGCATAATTATTGGCTGTCGTAAACAAACACCGAAGATAGTCCGTGTTAAAAATGTGCGTTTCAACGAATGGAATTTCACTAATAAAAGCGATCATGGCCTATCTTGAAACCTTCTGCCCTTTACGGTAAAATGCGTTAATGTAGAATTAACACTGCAATAATAATTCTAAATAGGTATGTGGCATTTTTGACATAATATACAAAAGCTTCCTAAGAAAGCTGATTTAAGTTTTTTTTCAAATGATTTGCGCTTCAATGTTGTGCCTTAATTTTACGAATGACTGATCAAATTTATTCTTTAGGCAATAATAGATGGCAATAAAATGTAACCAATCCAAACCTGATTGACAACTAAGTTTGATAATTATGGAAAACACAACCGGCGTGTGAGAGGTATAATCAACATAACCTATACTTTCGCTTATCCACGTGGAAATAACCTACGTTTGCAGCTACCGCAATAGTTTAATCTGATTTTACTCGACAAGTCCTGGGTAGTTTTAAATGAGTAAAAAGCCTTAATCCCGTTTTAAAGTGGCGGTTCAAACCTGTTTTAATTGCACTGAGCGAATCAATGCTCTGTAACGCGGCAAGCGAACGTAGTTTTAACACTGGCAATTTTTACTATTTACAGCTGTCAATCATAGAACACCTAATGAGATTAAACGCATCTTGTTGGAAAGGCCTGGCCGTCATTTTCAAGCACGCGAACGAAGCTGGAACAGATAAAACGAAAAGGGCTTTAAATTGGGGTCGATTGTAGGGCAAAATATTGTTGTACCCACAATGGTGGCTTGAAGCAAGCCCGCACCCACTGTGTTTCGTACGAAGATACAGTTATGTTAAGTGCCCAACATAACCCTGAACGAGGAGGGTTAACAGGGCGCCCATCACGACGCCTGAAGACGAGACGACCCAAATGTTTCACCTGTCATCCGTTTTAAAGCCTTTTAAAACACCGACTGGTTTGGATGCTTAAACACGCTAACTGAGCTATATTCAGTATAAGTGACAGTCATCCATAAATGCTTATCACGCGAAAATACCTCAGGATTGGCCGAATAATCTATAAACTCGGCGAAGAATCAGACTACTACAACATTAAGGAGAATTTCCCTACAACATACGGCCCTACAAAATGGCGTGTCTAATCCAATTATGTATAAAATATAAGCTACCGACCGACCCTTGTTTACATGTACCTAATACCATCGGGTCGAGCGTCGATACAAGCGGAAACGAATGCTTAGGGGTTACTGTAACGTGCACGGAGGGCTCGTTTGTTGTCTGTTTTTATACACAGTTTATGTATGTTTTATTCACCTTTTATACACTTTTAACAACACTCTTTTATACAATTTAAATACACTGTTTTACGCCTTTCGTTTGTCTCCTTTTATTTTACACGTAGTTCACACCCTTTGCACCTTTTAATCATTTTATCTTGCCTGCCTATTTTTACACGCACGATATTATCTCTCGGGGTATTCAAGTAATTAACGTTCGGTGCTGTTGTAATTTACGTGATGTCTTCAAATTTATATTTCTAAAAATCAGTTCTCTCTTGGCTTTTAAACTGTGCAGACTTGTTTTTAATAGCTCATCGTTTTTATTAGTGTTATATTTGTATCTTAACTATGAGTGTTTTTATAAAGCGAAAACGTTGCAAGCCCTTGTAATTGGTCTCACGGTAGACCGTTAAGACAGCGTCCTGCGAAACCATAGGAATTCTGTAACAAATTGGCGATCCTGCCAGGACGCTGTTACCGCAACATCTATACTAGGGCTTGCAGCAGAGAGAGAACTCCCCCGATTCTATATATTTTGTCAGTTTTTTAGATCTTTTAAATGGCTTTTAATTTTTTAATGTCGCCGCCTGTTTATACGCCCGGACAAAATATCGGCGATTTTATTGAAATATTTTCTTCGTACTGCGATGGCATAAACGCCAATGAAGGTGTCCGGCGCCATATGTTCCTGACGGCTATAGATGCTGATTTGCGATGGCAGATTCGAGAAAACGATAACTCTATTTTCGAATTATCGTTATCAACCATATTACAACGAGCCAGGAAATGCAAAAAAGACAACATGCATTCAGAAAGACACCGCAATAACCTCTTTTCCAGACAACAGGGTATGGACGAGAGAACAAAAGATTTCGTATACGCAGTTAAATCAATGGGTGATTTGGCGTACACAGAGTCGAATGAAACTAAAGACGAGGTAATGTACCTCGTATTAGTCAATGGACTCAAAGATAGGCAGCTAGCCGGAAGAATACCTGTCAGTATAAACTATCGGCGGGAATTTTGGGCTGCCTCGGAAGTGGTACTCCGCGAAGACGAACAAGCTCCAGCCGTCCAAGTAATGCCAGTGCAATTGGCTAACACGTCACAACGTGATGACGAACGTTTTAAAACTATTATGGACACAATGGAAACATTGCGGAACGACATCGATTGCGTAAAAGATCAAATGAAATGGCGAGAAACCAGTAACGAATATGACTGGAACCACCACCAATCATTTGAAGTACAAAGAGGAGGATATCACCCACCTGGTTGGAGAAACCGTAAGTGCTTTGCATGCGGTGCTATAGGCCATATACGTTCACAGTGTAGACGTATCAAAACTATAGGCCATGACAGAGGTGCGGCCAACTCTCCAAACTTCCGCAGAGAAGTAAATTCGACCGAAGGGCAGCATTTCTTACCTACATTCCAAACCAATCACCACTTACTCCGAAGGCCGAGAAAAATGCGCACAAATGCATACGCGAAAAGCTGGACAGATGATAGAGTAAACCAGCACTGCCCATATAAGGATAATCGGATGAAAGACTCGCGGGAAAATTCGGACCGTTATAGAAATCTGCATTATGAAGAAAGCGTCGCGCGCACGTCAAAAGACCAGCGGCGCTCAAAGCAAAGCCAAAAAGATTTGGCTGTGTTGTTCGATGGGCTCAATCAAGGAGTAAGTTTGGCTTACCAAAAGGCAGAAGAGGTGGTGCAGGACACTCTTCGTGAACAACGGTCAATGTTGGAAAGAGAAATCGCTTGGGTGAACAAGCTGAATAGCACACCACAAGAGGACGACCACAACATAAATGGGGTGACACAGATATATTCACCGGTACGGGTAGTACCAACAAGCACAGCACCGTTGATATCGACGAAAAGATGGTCACAAGCATATCCAACAGAATTAGAAGGGACGAACTTGCTAAACCCCAATGTAGCAGTGGAAAATAATTACCGAAGACGTCTTCGGGGCAGGACGAGACGCCCCACTTATTACCCCGATGAGGAAAGAGCACTGAGCCCCGTTACCTCCTTCGAGAACACTTAAAACTGAAGAGACGCGGAATACCCACAGGAGTGGGTCAGAATTTGGTCGGGGGAGTGTAACGTGCACGGAGGGCTCGTTTGTTGTCTGTTTTTATACACAGTTTATGTATGTTTTATTCACCTTTTATACACTTTTAACAACACTCTTTTATACAATTTAAATACACTGTTTTACGCCTTTCGTTTGTCTCCTTTTATTTTACACGTAGTTCACACCCTTTGCACCTTTTAATCATTTTATCTTGCCTGCCTATTTTTACACGCACGATATTATCTCTCGGGGTATTCAAGTAATCAACGTTCGGTGCTGTTGTAATTTACGTGATGTCTTCAAATTTATATTTCTAAAAATCAGTTCTCTCTTGGCTTTTAAACTGTGCAGACTTGTTTTTAATAGCTCATCGTTTTTATTAGTGTTATATTTGTATCTTAACTATGAGTGTTTTTATAAAGCGAAAACGTTGCAAGCCCTTGTAATTGGTCTCACGGTAGACCGTTAAGACAGCGTCCTGCGAAACCATAGGAATTCTGTAACATTACAACTTATAGCACACCGGGTACCGACCCAAAGCAAACTATAGAACAATGCAGTGTGGTCTCGAAACATCAGAAACAGTTACCGGGTGTAAATATTTATCCGCCGTTTGCCAGGGCAGGAGTTTAACACCAAACGTACGCCCTGATACTTTGCCAGGTCCCGCTGTGTTTTAAACCCGACCGATCGAGACAAATTCTGTATACACCAGTCGCGCATGTAAGGTGAACGGTTAGGCAACAGGTCGGTCTTGTTTGTTATTGTTGTCCAGCTCAGTTGAATATGATTGATGAAGGCATGCTATGTCGGTTTGGTTCTTATGTACGAACTTCTTTCGACCATAACCCCGGGCATATAATAACCCAAGGATTAAGTTATAAGTTGGCGCCAAACAGTTGCAAAACGACAGTTAATAGTAATTAGCAATTTTCTTCAAATAAATCAATTAACCCTCGCTTATCAACCAGCGCAAAGTTTAAAAGCAAAACTTGCGTTGATCAGGGACACTAATGCACAACGAATCCACAGCGCGGACTGTGTTTTTGCGCTGTTTTCTCTCCGTGAGTCAACACACATTTAGCCTCTAAATTCACCCACTAATGTCCCATTTTGCGGTCTAGTAAATGCCAAAAGCATTTGGTATTTATGGAGGCTCTTATAAGACTGCCACAATCGCTTTTCTGAAAATTTGCTTGAACGGAAGAAACGTCCATCAAATCTATGACTTGTTTGTTATTGTATTAGCAAACGTCTCCGTCCTGACGTTTGATGGATAGGTGGTACGAACGTAATTGAACTCATGAATATAACGGCTATGTCATCTAAACGCATGCAATAACCTGACCAGTTGAAGGGATGAGAGAATACTCGTTCGAGGTGCAATTCAATGCATGCGTCCATAGGAGGTAAATGACTGTAATAACAGGATTCAAATTGCTCTATACGTCGCCAAGTAATTGCCCAGATTGGTATCAGGTACCTGTCTACATCTGATTCGACTTCGATTACAATACTTCGTCTCCCTGCTTTTCTAATGTTAACGCGAGGGAAGCAAGGGATAAAATCAGGATAGCAGGAAGTATTGAGCTTCATTTCTACCCAGGGTCAATTACACTACCGCAGCATTCGAGTATAACCTTTAGTGTTGGCAACGGTACGCTTGGACGGAAACAGCTTACTTTTTAAAACATGCATTCAGCATTCCGCTGAGGGAGCTTTGGGTGTAAGAGGCAGCGTGCGTTTTGACCCATCTGTCAGATTATGCTTCTTGAAAGTAAACCAAGGCTTGGAAATATGACAATGGGTGAAAGCGAAAACCATCTAATGAGTCTCTATTCTAACCGCAGCCACTTTCAGGCGTTTTAGCTGGAGTAGCTGCTTATGCAGTAAATAGTTAATGCATGAATTCCCCAATTTTCCTTTTCATCTTTTCAGATGATGATTAATACGAATTTCAATGAGCAAAGATAACGCACTCTGAACAAATTGATTTCGCAAACATTTTAAACCATCAGAAACTTGGTATAGCATGCCGCCTTATACCGAAAACTATGTCTTTCAAAAAGCATAAAGCCGTAACGTACACAAACTCATAGAGTAGAAAGAAACAACGTCAAACTTCCCATGAAACGCTACTGTTACTGGTATTCTGAGCTACGCCATTAGCTTTGGTGAAATATTGTTGTCGCCTTTGTTTGTCTTGCGTAATCGATTCTATCAGACGATTGCTGGTACCGGATTTCCTTACCGTTGCAAAGTAAATGCACTTACACTTGTGCAAATATAAGTGCCGGTATGGTTTTATAGCTTATTGCTTTAATGATGTGTTAACTAGCACAAGCCTTTATGCTACTACATTTAAACCTGTTTCAATCACGATACAATCAACGGGTGTATATATATTAAAGATGTTGTTATGTTAAAATGTCCGTAAATTTTTATACAAGTCGAGTGAGCTAACTCATTTATAATAGTTTTGTTTGACATTAAATATTACACATACGATATCATTACCTTCTATATTTAAGAAAAGTCTTATTCGCAGTTTTTCGTTAGGGTCGACCCGTCAGGGCCTTTCGGAAACCATACAGTTATGAAGAACCAGCTCTCGACTAATAATTAACCACGGGCTCGATTTCAAAGCTGATAATACACTGTAATATTTTTCTAATTATTAACCCATTATTCCACAGTCAGTCGGCACTTTGATAAGCGATGCTGCTTTTCAGCACTAAGTAAAGATCAATTTTTAACTTGCGAATTTTGGCGATTGATTTGGCATGACGAATGTGGCGGTTATTTGTGTATATTCTCTGTCGAATTACGCGGCCGTTTGATCTATGTGTTTAAGTATTAATCTTCCGTTTACATGTGTCGGCGCTGAAAATCCACTATTAGCGGTTCGCGTTACGCCACCGAGCCTTGGTATGTCCACAAACCGTGTAGCCGCGCGCGAAGATAGAACGAATAAGTGCTAACTGGTCAGCGACATGTACAGGCTAGGCGCCTCTGTCGGGTGGTTGATGTTAAGGATTATGGTTTAGAGCGACTCGTGGCGCCACTAACAGCCAAGCCCGGCTAATTTGACGCTTGCACTCAAGAAGGCCAACTCTCGCGCGATATTTTACGCCATGCAGAATTTTCTCGCCATATATAAAACATACGTCACACCACTACTTTCTTTACAAGTATTCACGTTAAATGTTACCAACCCACTGACTTTGCTTAACGTAACCAAAATAATGATTAAGGTAAGTAACCCATAATTTTGAAGTCAGGACATCAATGCCCCCTATTCAGTGGCATTTTCGAGCCCTTCGGTCTATATAATCGCGTCTTATCTCCTGATCCGTATAATTGTGTTAGAACTTTTGACATCTATTGTATACGTTTGACGGTCGACGTCATTTTGGTTATTTTTACAACTCCACTTATGTGTCGTTTAAACGCACACGTTCCTTTTTGTTACAGCTACCGTATTGACAGCGTGCGCTTTAGACAGTACGTTTCGGTGTGGCAAAGGATCCAATAATTGGCCTGAAATCATCTAACGGACACAGTAGGAACAACTATTGTCTTTAAGGCTTAAATCCGTGTACCGTTTACCGGTAAGCCGCTATGATTTTGAACTGTGTCGGTTAGTACGCTTTGTTGGGCGTAATCCCTGTCAGATCACAAGTCAAAGCAGCTTGTGGGTGGTACAGACACCATAAGCGAAACTAGGATTGGTCTGCACCCCAAGACTTTCTTCCAGTGGTTCTGATAATTTCGGTTAAATTTGCAGCCGTCTTTTCTGGTTTCTCTGAACTGATTTTTTTTCTATTTAATAAAGATATTAATAAACCAAAACTTAAATACCTAGAGCATCACGTGGAGCTATACTGCAGTACAATATTTCTAGATTCGTAAAGAAACTTTCGAACCAAACAGCGTATTGCACATAGAGAACCAAGTTTCACATTAATTATACCATGTTTCGTATATCAACGATTTTATTTCAAAGTAATTTTTAACTAAAAATAATCTGACTGTTTTAGAAGAAATTTCGAAATAACTAATTTAATTTAAACTAGTAATGCTCAGTCGAGAATACCTGGAGATTTTAAATAATTGGTTTAAACCGACACGACACTTCTTCGTTCACCAATTTTAAGTGTTTGGGCGACATCGTAACAGATTTAATTACTTTGGTTGAACAAATCCGTAGTACAAACCGAATTATTTTTCCATATTTATCAAATTTTGCTTTCAGTCGTGTTCGATTCAATTTTATACACTTTAGTCGGTTCATCCTTAATTTGGATTGGTTCGTGTTTTCTGATTTGAATTGTGCTTTTCATTATGTTAAAAAAACACGAAAGAAATTGCAAATTTCAACATTAAATAAATTTAAATTCAATTTTACGGCTACTTAAACACTAGACGTATGGAGTGACATCGGATAGGTAAAACAGGTTTATCCTTTTGATTAGAACAATTACAACTTCACAAATTGGGGCGAAATGCGTTTGTTACCTACTGCCCTACAAGTTGATTGGTTTATCCTTCGTATGCAAAACAGAGCAAATTGCACAACAATAATTGCTTACTAGTATTCATTGGCTTTGTGGTGATGTTATTTTCAGAAATAAGGACTTGTTATGGGTCTCAATACTAAGTTTGCTAGGGGTTAAGTAAGCAGATTAAAAACGTTTAAGCCATTTAGGTAGTTTGTTTAGCAAACGAGACTAAAACTCCACCGTTCAGGACCGTGTAAATAGTAAATTGGAAAAGTTTGCGTTTAAGCAAATTTTTTTCGTTTTCCTTTCTAGTCGTGTTAGCAGTTCAGGATTCGACGAGACCCGAATAGAATTGGTGGCTCCGTCCTGGCTAGAGCTACACAATAACTTTTGTTACTCAATCCTAAAGGCTATTGGAAGGTTAGACGACTTGTTTCATTAATTAGAGCTAGATGGCCAATAACCGCAGTAAGGAGATTTATAGTTGTGGCGGGAGCGAAAGGACGGAAGTCTAGCAAAATGGATTCACCGAGCAGAAGTTCGTGGCTGAAACATTAGAACGAATCTCCCGGTTCCTAAACCCAAATTCTCCCGCAGGCTTTGCACGACTGTAGGTTTGATTACAACCCGAAGTTTCTAAGCTTCGTCATCCATTTGTATAGTGCAATAGTAAACGATACTGTTTGACAATTTTCATGGTCGTGTATAGCCGAATGGTTAACTCTACCGATTTTATACAGGATTATATAAAACGGTCTTAAGAACGAGCCCATCGTGGGTTCGTACCTTAGAGTGATAATAAAATCATTACTTGCTTAGTTATTGGAGTTTTTAACGGGTTAAGTTTCGAACCCATAATGGGCTCGTTGGTAATACCGTTTTGTATGTAATTCGGTACATGTATCGGTCGCGTTTATCATTCGGTCACGCGACCGCAGTAATTACAGGAGTTAGCAAGTTGCCAAAAATATTAAACCGATTTTATGAGTAACAAATGCCGCAATAGATCTGTTTGAAAACGAGTTCAAGTGGGTCAAAATGATGGACACGTTCTAACCAGTGTTTAAAACTGAAGTTAAGACCGACATAACCAGGTGGTCGAGTGACTTTAATTGCTGTGAATTATTTTAATCCTACGATTGAGTGATGCGATGTTCTTGGCTGTAAGTGGAAGTCGCGTGAGGGACGAATTATGAGAAGCTAGTAGCGACGGAATAATACGTTTTACGCCTCCAACACCGGTAACTTGACTGTTATTACCTTGCCCGCTACAAATCACTTTGCAAAATTATTACGACTTTGCTCATTAACTAGCACTTTAACGACGGAGCGTATAATTACAGGAGCACACAGCGACAGCCGGCAATAACGCACTAATCAACATCCGGAGCGTAGTATAACGATGATGGGTGCCAAACAGTTCTGGGTTCGATACCCACCGTGCCATACCTTTGCATGTTTCCCTTTCCCGAAAAAAATACATATATGTCTTATTATAGGATCCTTACCTGTGAAGGAAATTCTCTTCAAATTTGCGTCGTCTCTGAGTATCCTTTCAACACTTCCCACAGGTCCTTAATATCCCTACTGTTGTTTTGCTTGATCTGATGAAAAATAATTTAGGATAAGGGTTTTGCATAAATAAAACAACGGTAACAGATACTAAATGTGTAATTTACGTTAAACTAAATAATCCTAACGATAAACCTCCCTCGAATCGACGCATTGCGTACATATTCAGAGACCATCTAACCCCATGACTTGACAAACGTCTCACCTTTCTTGTTATACAATTCGAAAAGCGATTACAAGATGTTTGTTATTCTTTCTGCTGGCGCACTGACCACCCAGCCTGCTTAGAAACAGTTGGAACTAGGTCGCGCTTTCACCTATGCTCACTTTGAAACGAAAGGCGCTTATATCAGCCATCCAAGGTGCTCACTCACACTACAGAAAGCAGATTTAAAGGATGGCCCATTCGTCGGGTAAATCAAACTCAACTATCGGGCGGAAATATTCGCCGTCGCGGTGCAATCGTTCAATTCTTGGGCTGTTAACGCTATACACCTCTTGCCCGTAAGTTACAGCGATTATTGTTTTTTTTCAAGCGTGATTTTCGTGTTTTCGCTCCTTCGTTACATTTAAAACGATGAGAACAGTTAAATAAAATTAAAGCAGGAAAGTGCTAAAAATACATGAGTTAAAACACACCAGTAAGTACACGCGTTA
Source organism: Ciona savignyi (assembly GCA_000149265.1). NCBI lineage: Eukaryota > Metazoa > Chordata > Ascidiacea > Phlebobranchia > Cionidae > Ciona > Ciona savignyi. The sequence continues at coordinate 128,608 of CH002616.1, forward strand.
TAACGGGATGAAATAGGAGACCGTTTTAACAATTTGATATTTTACGGACACTAGGTTATTTCGGCTATTAGTGAACGAAATATAAATTAATGACGAAATTCTGCTTTTTCATCGATGAAATATGTAGTGGTTTTCGGTGGTTTGCATTTTGCGTGCCAGACTGGTTAATCACGGGGTTCGAAATATAGGGGAAACCTGTACAAATGCGTGCTATTTGTATACGGGGGTTATAGCGTTAATCCCAATGCACATAGAAGGGTTCGGACACGCTCTGTGCTATTTCTGTGGTGTTAAAATAGCGAGCCGGTACGAAACAATGAGTCAGTCTCTTTCATCGATTATTCCCGACCAGCTCTATACCTCGGTGGCGCCCGGTCGGCGCCGGCCCGAAACAAGTCCTCCGAATGGCGCCGACCGTGTTCAGAGAGCACCTTCTCTGCAGGACCGGTATAATGGCCCGTCTTACACCGCCGCGCGCGACAATTAGATAGATATTAAAGGGCAAAAGGCGCTGGGTAAAACGAAACAATAGCCCTCGCTTACGCAAACTTCTTAGGAATTCCAAGCAAATTTGACAGCCCGACAGGCAGACGTGAAACGAGACAAATGTTTTAGGTTGAATACGATGTTGCTGCTAAGTCGTATCTCGGTTGATGAGGACGATACTAGCGTTGCTCGTATAAACACTTCCCCACACTTTACAGACCTTTGAAGAATTAAACTGATTTAACCGACGTTGTGAAAAATGTTTTAACCGACATTCAAAATGTTAAAACCGACTTTTAAAACGTCCTACCTCGGTTTTAAATATGTTAACCGACGTTTCAAATGTTTTAATAACATATCACATCAACAGATTGAATATTTGCGTGTCTGCCAAGACACCTGTTGTTGTGAGGACTAAAGCAGTTATCGTTACCTCGACCTTTAAAAACAAAACTTCAAAAATGCCTTTACCCAATTAGCAAACCGAAATGGGGAATTGCTCAGCGGCTAGAAAACCTCAAACTCTGTTTTGCGCTAAACATTACAGTCGAGCGAGATTCCTTTTCGGTATAAACACCTCAGCAGTTGCACCTGATGTAAAATTATGTCTCACGTCGTTATATTTTATGGTGTCATCTTCAAACAGATTTAAAAGTTGCGACGTTAAAAACAACCGATTTATAGTTTCTTAGTTTAACAGTTGCGAAAATCGTTTCTTCATATTTTAAGTTAGGAAAAGCGTAATCGCACTAATCGTATGTATTTATAACTTGTTGGTGGTAAGTATCTGAGATAATCTGCTGGAAGTATATACATATCATCCTATGCTAATTACATAATAACATATTGCTTAAACTTCATCACTAATTAATTGCTTTAAACTGTATGTTTTAAATTTTACAGTCATGTAAAGAGTGACGACCAAACTGTATTCTTGCTGCTATAGTTAACTAAATTCCTTTTTAAAATGTAGCATCAAAAATATTAACTGCTCGAATTAGGTATAAACTTCTGCCGTCGGTAGCGACACTATTTCCCGCCGATCGGAACTACGAATTTCCGATGTCTGATGAGTCGATCTCTCTCTAATAGTAACTAGAAGGCGACTTGTCGGCGACGCCTTCCCTTCTTTTGAAAGTCAGCCGAGGTTTGTGTGATTTGCGATTTCTTTGTCACTTCTACCTGACTTGATTCCCATATCTTTCAACACCATACAATCCAAGGAAACGACCACGCAGCTTAAAATCGCTTTGAACAAATACCTCCACATAATTTATTTTAAAATCCGACCACTGGTAAATTCTCTCAATAGCCAGCGGGTACCACAATATCTAATTTATCAGAAAACGATCGTTAGGTTTTATACAGATTTTCTCATCCTTTTTCTTTCGTACATAAACTCCACACAGACGTATTATGATCCTCTGCCTTTTACTTCTTTGGGAAATATTCAGCAAACGCTTTTAGTTTGATACGCGAGCTCAGCCTTTTTTTGTAGCTCTCCATCAGCGAACTGTCAAACGCGGCATAAAGCAAACCTTGGCTAATATCCGACTCGAGTATATGGAGATTCAATTAGGAGAATAAAGCGGGAAATAAAAGCTCTCAGCTGAACAAATACAGCACGGATACTTAAAAACGCTATTTAATTGAAGATTGACAGCTAAACACACGAACACTATTGCGAGGCGAGTTTGCTTTTGATATGGCACATAACTTAATAGCCTGTAGTATTAACTCAAAGGATATGTTGTTGATCCGGATAAAAACTCCGAAGGTCACGATCAGCACTTTATCGCCATCGCGCGGACGAAAAACACACGGGATTTGTAACTTTTAGTTGACAGTTTTGTGACACGCCAAGTTAATAAGATAACATCGTCGGATTAGCGAAGTTGTGGCGTTAAAACACCGTGAGAAGGGAGTGTTGGAATGTACATAAAAACACTTCTTGGGGTCAATTTGAAAGCTTTTAACCCTTCCGGAAGTTAAGCAAGATCACGACCGATCCTAGTCGCAGTTGTTTGCCCAACCATGCTTTAATGGCGGGCACTAAGTGTCGTATGGGCTGTATTACTCAAATGATTAAAATTTAGGGCGTTGCGCTATCTCGATTTAATTAATTTCTTTGGAATTACTCGCATCCACAGTCATAAATAATAAGACCGGCATGTCAAACCGTTTATAACACTTAATTGGCAAACTTTAACATTCACCAAGCTTCGCAACGTCAAAGTGTATGGGATTCTCCTCTCAAATTACTTCAGCCCTTGTAAAAATTTGCAACGTTTACCTTGAATGCGAGACACGGAAAATGGAAGCTTTTGTCTTGATTTTATTGCCTGATAAATTGCCCCATATTGCTTTGATTGTTTGAGTAATATTCATAAATTTGGGCTTTTGTGGCATCTAAGCAAATGCCAATACAGGATAATAGGTGACAGGACGCTGTTTGATAAGTTATTAACGTTCACGCAGTTGGCAAATGTTTATTAATAATACAGGGGTTTCAGACACACGGTAGCTTACACTGAAATTAGGTTATATATTGTGGTTCAAAGTTAACAGACGTAGTACTGTCGTCTGGCCGAATGGTTAACGCCACCCACACATATAACCGAATTATATAAGCGAACAGGCGTTTTCTTACTTAATATATATTTTGCACTGTCAAGAGAATCAGTGATTTAAGCCAAATCGTTGAGCTACCCTGCCACACACGCAATACGAGCCAGCGAATTCTCCCTGATACAGCAGGAGTACCCACCTCGGTCACCGAATACCAACTTTTGCAAAAGACTAACCCTTCGGTTGTTGGGCAGTGCACTTAAATGTGTTAGCTGTTTAAAAACACGCAAGGATCCATACAATGATATTGCAACGGGGTCATATGACGATGTTAGGTGTTCTGTGGCCGAATGGTAAACGATACAAATACTGACTTTTATACAAAAAAACATCTTAGTGATGAGCCCATCATGAGTTCGACACATAGCACGGTAGATAATTTGGCTTGTAATCCGATTAAAACTGGTGCATTATAATGGAGGCGTTGCTAAGACAGTTTTTGTATATATAACTCGGTATATGTATTGCTCGCGTTAACCCCTAGACCATATGACCGTATGTGATTCGATTTTATGTAAAAATGTAACAAGTATGTAAAAATGTATTTCCCCCAAAACTTCTTAAAAAGCGGATTTTTATAACTAGCTATAACTTTCATACTGCAAATTTTCATTCATATAAACACAAAACATCAAATGAACTTTAACATTTACAGTCAAACCACAAAAATATCAACAAAACAATGTCTTATCACCGATGCAATAGACACTCGGCCATCTTATTACACATAACTACATCTTGTACATGCAATTAATGCAATAGGCGTGCAAAAGGTGCACGGGCCATAAATTCCGGTTCGGTTCACTAAAAAACAAAAACATTTTGTTACAGAATCTCGACCACCGGTTCAAAACAGATAGAAAAATAACTTTAAAGGTGCGGTATGCGGCACAATTCGTTACATTTGCTTGCGTGTTATTGTAATTAATCTGTCTATTTTTTACTGGGTCAAGTTTCGAATCTGCGATGAGCTCGTTACTAAGACCGTTTTTATATGAAATTCGGTATGTGTATCGGTCGCGCTTACCATTCGGCCACACAATTGATCTCGGAATACACCCCACGACGCGACAGTGGCCACCGTGGAGCTAACAAGTACTTGGATATAATCCAGGCATCTCCATATGCCTTAACCTCTCGTTTGGCTTCTGAACCCACGCATTTAAAAGGGGACATGTTATTTTTGGTTGTGTGGTTTCCTCGAATTCGACATTTGAATTTCGATGGTGGGTATTTGTCCTCGACTTGGTGGGTGTTTGTCCCCGAACGATCTCGTACAAATGTAACAGTGTGTGGTCGTGCAACGTAACACCGTAGGTCCACGGGTGGGGTGACCTCTCACAGACTGTAGGAAATCGTTCAAAACAAGTCTCTCTGGCCATTTGAACCGCCATAAATGAGCGGTAAAAGTGAAAATTGGCGAAAAGCACATTCCAGACGCGCAAAATGTCGACTATCACCTTGCTGGGCCCAGGTGCGTTCTCGCCGTTCGCGCAGTCTTGATATCAGTCATCCGGTGAATTTCAAATTTCAGGAAATATTCAGGAAGCAGTAAATATCATCTTACATAGCATTCTCAACACGGTATTTGTTTATTGGATTTCGCTGTCGCAATGTCTCATGTTCGACCATCATATCCATAATAAAAGGAAGGAGTTCCGAATAATTGAACATGTAAACGAAACTTACGCACTGAGCAAACATCTATATAAAATTACGCAACTTTTATCACATATTATTGTGGTTATATGTAGGCGAGAGCTTAAAATGCGTGGGCGTTATTTATTCTTAAGTTATAAATTCTAAATAAACTCAAATAGGTAAATTGAATGGGAATTTGTTATATTGTGAAACGTCGGCGTTATATAAACGTTTTATATCAATTTGCTTTCCAACCTTCTAAAATTTTATAGCCAATCTAACCCAATTCAATGTCTAGATCGATAAAACTGCGTTTAATAATTCATTCGTTTATTAAATTCAACGCTAAAAGGATTGTCCCGTCGGATTAATCACTGAAAAATAGGGTAAATTGTTGGGCCGACGATAAAAACTCGGTTTGGCTATCACCTGCATCCACAAGCCTCTACGACCATATCCTCGTATAGTTTTAAAACGACGTTGTCTTTTTTGTCCAAATACAACATCGACACTGAGCTTAGTCGAGTGGGGACACAGCATGGTAATGGTGTGTGGGTCGAATCAACTGAATTCATCATAGTTATGAGCATTGCGTGGTTAGTCCCGTTTAGTTTTCCGCTCAAAGGGAAGGGACATTCGCCAGCGCACCTGTAAGACTGGAAGGACCGAGGGGCGATGACCCAATCCGACCAACCCAACTCTTCAAAATCGATCCACATTGAATGACGTTGACAAATTGAACTCCGAGTGGCTCGGATGGATCGTTTCAACGCCACCTCGTGGATAGTTTCCTCCGTATTTGACCGCTTATCAGCGTTCTCTAGATTTTCGATTTTTGGTATACTTTTTAACGGCACCTGGTGGGGATTTTCTTCCGAATTTGACCGCTCATCAACGTTCTCTTCATTTGTGATTTTTGGTGTACTAGATTTTATATTTTCGGGTCGTTTTAACGCCACTTGGTATATATTTTCCACCCTTTTACCATCGATTTTTGGTTGATTGTTCCCAGATCGGGGATTCAGTGGAACATCGCTTGCTAATTCCCTTGGATTTGTGCTTGCGACACCCGCCTCCGCTGTACCACATTGACTTTTGTCTATCGAAACCAACAGAAGTCTCGGTTGACCTGAACCAAAGCCGCCCCACTTACAGCTCGCCCAGTTGTCGGATAAGTTGATTGACCACTCCGACACGTACGTTTTCGTCACCAGCAAAACGTATCTCGAACTCTTGATTCTATCGCCGCGGTGAAACGACTCTCGCCTCCATTTCTCTAAGACCGGAAAGACGTCCAAAGGATGTGTTGAATCCGCATCCGAATGGCCGTGGTCATATGTCACAGTTCGGATTGTAATTTCGTCGCCAAGAAACTCGGCAATTTCACCCATTAGAACGTTCCCTGTAAATCGGTCATTTTTCGTCGATTTTGAAAGTTCTAATTTGGCGTTCAATGCGATCCAATATTTCTCCGCCACTGCATGCACGCGGTACGTGTATCGCAGCCCATTATGACGTTGCCACCACTTCGCTCTTCCGTCGTTCGCGCCCGGTACAGCGGCGTACACAATAGCTGACGTCACCTTTTCAATTTGGGGAAGTACCCCGAAGTGATAACGTAACTCGATCATCGTTGTCAAACCGTCTTGGTAGAGAATTCTTCCTAGCAAAATAGAATCGTTACATCACAGCTCTAGAATAGCGTAATCCTACATTACAGGCATTCCAAACACGTCATTGTAGCTATTTAGCGCCGTAAGAACAGACGAATCGGTTATCACTAAATGTTGGCACATGCCCCATAGCAAAACATACGAACGTGTCAAAATACCATAATTAGAGCTGCCGACTTTCCAGGCATGTAAAATTCACAAACACCCATGCCAACCATTGACATTTATCGGTATTTTTCACGCACAATGTCAGAACCGTGGTGAGTTTAAGCCATCCCCTCAAACACACTTAACAAGAGGCGCTTTTAATGCCTGTCAGTTTTTGTTAGCTTTATGCTAAGCCGTCAGTGCCACGTCCTTATCAGGTGTAACATTAGCCCACCTGCCCAACTGCTAATGTTGATTGAACGTGGCTAAAGCTGTGAAACTCAACCCGTACGCGACCCACGGCGGGAAATCAAGTGCATGGTTAACGTGATAAAGCTATAGTGATCACGCGACCACCTGGCCTGGGTTAAATACCATCTTCAGCCCACGTCAGGCCCAATTTGGAATATAAGAAATTAATTTTTTGTTTGTCCCGCTGTAGCCTTAACCCCCACAAAAGTCAATATATATTCGAGCATATCTTATTTTCTTAAAGTTCCTTTCTTATGTGCCTATATTGGTATTTAAAAATTCCAACAATAAAAAGAGTTGAATTGAACTAAAAATATTTTTTTATTTCAATTCACTTTATTAATGGACTTTTAAGCACCAATAAATGCACATAGAAAGGCAGTAACTAAAAATTAAATGAAAGAAAGCTTTTCGAACTTAAAAAGTCAAGGAGAAACCGTTAAATCCAAGGTTTAACTAGTCTGGGTGACTCTTAACCTAATTGAATATAGGATATTACGAATAACAACGGTATGAAATAAATCCTATGCATAGCAAATGACAGCGATAATTTATAAGTGCAAAATAACAAATATCGCGTCCGGAAATATAAGCACAGAACAAAAAATGATAATAAATACTCAAATATAATTAACAAAGGAAATATAATAAACTCTCACCACGGTTACGAAGACTTCGAACGACGTTGCCATTTTGTCCGGGCAACCGACACCCTTTGCCAGTATGGCTTGCTTGTTCCTGCATCGCTGTCAATATGCTTGGCTGGAAGTCATCCTTCCCACCCAGCACACCGATCTCAATGTTCGAAATCTGATTAGCGGTGAGCAAGCGCTGGAACTCGGATTCTTGCTCTTTTAAATACAACTCTCGCCTGTTGGCTTCAATGTTGCTGTAATGCGGTCGCTGGTCGGTGTGCGGACCAGTGTTTTGACCTAAAAATCCATTTAAACCACGGTGCTGACGATAACTTGGCTTTGTCCCGGGTAGTTCAACAGGGTTGACTGTTACCTCCGCTCCAACATTTGACAAATCACGAAATGCAAATGACTCTTCTAACACAAGAATTGTGCACACTAAAATCAGCTTTACATGCATCTTGCATAGCTCGCAATCAACTGAACTTGCTTTCTCAATCACTCCCATTAACTCGTTCGTTCATAACGACCAACGAAACAGCTTAAAACAGTCGCTCACTAATTTAAGGACTCGATTTTTTCATGTTGTTCGAGAAACAATTAGAAAAACACTAGATAACGGTTCACGCGCTTACAGCTTTTGGTCTACAGCAACGTCGCGATAGAGAGGAACACGATAAGGGTTCGAAAAACTAGGTCTTGTTATCGGGTTTCTTAGAATAATTTTACACGCAGGTAAACAAGCATCAGTGTTGTGTAAACGTATTTGTATTTGCGTGATCTCTCCCGAGATTCCAATGTTTCATTATTTGTAAACAAGCACGTTCTCCTAATGACGTATTAGTATCTTAGTGGGAACGATATACGGTTCATATTCCATACGTTACGTCATTCCATACGTTACGTCATTCCATACGTTACGTCATTCCATACGTTACGTCATTCCATACGTTACGTCATTCCATACGTTACGTCATTCCATACGTTACGTCATTCCATACGTTACGTCATTCCATACGTTACGTCATTCCATACGTTACGTCATTCCATACGTTACGTCATTCCATACGTTACGTCATTCCATACGTTACGTCATTCCATACGTTACGTCATTCCATACGTTACGTTGTTTTTTAGAATCCAAGGCGATTTATTGCACGATATTACGTCACCGACAATATTTATAGCAATGGCCGTTTGTCTTCAAAGGGATTTCAAGCACCAAACGCTTTAATACCGAGTTTCACAACACTACGATTAAGCCATATCTTTTGTTATTCAATCCTATAGTGTGTTTGGTTGAAGTTGAAATAGTTTCTGGCTTATCGCTAAGCCCAGATATAGGTAAGGCACAATGGCTCTCCAACATATTTCGGTACCCTCGCACAAAGCAACAAAGATTCTGTTATGATTTTTACAAGGATCGACACGAAATTCCACAATTTACTAGTTCTTTTGCTCGCTCGATTTTAACATAAAAAACAAGCATAAAAAAATCTTTCAGACGCTTGGGTCTGATACAAAATTTCCAACGAAGTGCATTTTGTCAATTTTTACAGCAAGGGTGTAATATTTTAAAATTAATTAAAAAATATTTAATTAAAATCAAATAAAAAGAATAATTATCGCCGCGCGCTCACTTTTATATTGTAACTAAAATGCTGTGTAATTCGTGCCCGAATAATGTATACTTTATTTTTAACTGGTTATCGTCTTTAAGTGTTTAGTTTAGTTTATGTTTTGAATCCACGATAAAAACACGAAGCAGGACCTTTAATATAAATGAAAAAAGAAAAATATATTTAGACACTTACTAACCCAGTGTTTCCCAAGCCGAGTCCGCGGTCTCAAATGAGTCCGTGGAAGGTTTAAATGAGTCCGCAAGCACATTAACAATTTGCAAAACTTTTATTTGTTTTTGATCGTTATAAACAGCAGTGATATGTTTTTATTAACGAGACATTGTAACTCATGGTAATTTTAAGTTTGTCGTAGTGAATCGTATGCACATAGTCCAGTTACGCTACACTTTTGTTACGCTAATTGAAAATTAATGCACTTTGAGTCCGCAAATACTTTCTCTGGTAAGGAAATAGTCCGCGACCAAAAAAGGTTGGGAAACGCTGTACTAACCAAAGAAACTAACCGCTGACTTCATTACGATTAATTGTTATACTTTTGGACATAATTACGTCCACTGTCCCCTGCAGGTTAACTATTGTGCTTATTTAATTCACAAGACAGCCATGTAATTCGAGAAAGGTAAAGTTGTACTATAATATTGGTGCAACTGAACGGTAGGTTATTAATGGTAACCGATTCATATACAGCATGTATGGCAGAATGGTAAGCGCAAACGATTGGCATACACAGAATTATATACAAAAAAACGGTATTTGGGACAGACCCACCATAAAAATGGTACCTAACCCGGTTAAAATATTTAAAAAATGTAGCTGACATACCTTTTCCAATGGACGGATGAACGGATGAAAACGTCGTACGACGATCTATTGTTTGATGGTCCACAGTTGCTAGTTAAAAACAAATCCTCACAATTGCTATATAATTAGAAATTAATCAAAAATTCTGCAAAAGTAAATTGATTTAATAATACAAATCTTTAGTTGTACCCCTTTAAATTACCAGCTAATTTTAAGAATCCTATTTAGAACACAAACAACTGTAAAACAGCGCAAATTACGTTAAATAAACATTCTGCTGAAAAAAATAAAACAACAGCTCTATTATTACAGCATTGCCAAATGTAAATACGAGCGTCTATACGTGGTTGCCATTTCCCAAGCCTTGTTAGACTTGTTTTTATGCTAAATGAAAATGCCACACTTACAGTTGCTATTTCAGTTGAATCTGTGAAATTGACAGCCCTTCTGAATAGCGGGCGCGTGTTAGAAAGGCACTTGTGGCGCACTCTACTTCGACCAAGTATACCAAGGTACTTAAAATAGCCAAACCACAAAACGTCTTAGCAATGTAAAAACGATGGACACTGCGCGATCCTTATTCGCTTACTAATTTGAGCAATATTGCTAATCGCCAGAAGCACATTTATTTTTTAACCACAACTAACCCATAAATGATTTTTTTCTGAATTTAATTTTAATTTTCTCCGTTTTCGCCATTACTGAAGATATATTACTCAACTATAGTAGGCCTAGTACAGCTACAGTTTGAATTTAAGCGAAATTTTAAAATACATCCATCTGCTTAACAAACGTAGACCGACGAAATGCGCCGATTTAAATTATCAAGTTTAATATAGTAGTAGCCTATACTCATCTATTAATAAGTAGCCTATACGCTTTCACTGATACGAGCAAGAAAACAGCACAGCCGATAGCTTGGCCCACAGATGCATTTGCACGGTGTCTTTATCGCTTTTCTGCATTGATTCAAATTCATGTGCTGTAATGTAAAGACTCAATCCAGTTTTCATGTTGTTTTTCCTTAAAGCTTCGGCTGATCTCGTACTACACTGCCTCCAAACATGCGCTATTAATTGTTCCCTAATCAATAGCATCAGAATCTAATGGCTGAATGGTTTACGCAATGACTCAAAACTAATAAAGCGGTTATTTGTTTGCTGGGTGAAGATTCGCTCAATTCTAGTTGCCGGTTGGTCATGAATTCGCGTTATGCTGCTACTAATATGCATTCTGCAATGAAATTATTTCAAGAGCCAAATAACTGGCAATGCCAAAAGGGTTAAAACCTCTTAATAAACATTAAGTATCAGTTTGAACTCTCAAACGAGTCATAAGAGACTAAAAATAGAATGATGCTTGATCATTTATTAAACGCAATGGCCCTTATATCATACCGGATGCGACTAAATACTATCTCATCAGCTAATTTAAGGTGGTATTTGACAACCATTTCTTTGGACTAATACAAAAGAGATTACACCAATTCAAGTTTAAAATCTATTTATAATGCTTGTTATATTTCACTACAACTTTCCAAAGTACTAGCTCGGCATATTACTACCAATACACAATTTTAATGAGTAAATTGATTTGTGTTACGTATACTTATAATACACATATATTTGCAGTGTGGACATATTTCACTGTTGTGTATTTACATAAAGAGTAATTGTAACACTTTTAGCTTTTTAAGGAAATGAGGTATCCAACTATATACGCAAACAAATCCTAAACTACAGATTCCTTATCAGTCAAGCTATAATGCAAAAATCCATCATAAACGGTCTATTTCTCTATATTGGGCCAGCAATAGCAGCATTTTGTTATTTACAAGTTTAATTGTACTATTTACATGTTTGATTGTATTTAATCTATAATACGGTGAAATTTGGTTTGTTTTAAAGACCGATTTTTCCTTGTTACTAGATCGCTTCTTTAAATAAATGAGATAAATACGTAACAGTCCAAGATGTGTTAATAGTTTGTTATAACTCTTACTTTTATTTCTCTATATCGCTCTCTCTATTTCCACCTTTTCTCTTTTATTCTTTCTTCTATTATTATCATCTCTCCTATTTTCTCTCTCTCACACACACGACGATTATTCACTCATAAAACGGTAATGTTGTTTTAATTTGTATTAACAATCAAGTTTATTATCACCAGACGTTGAAAAATGCAGAAGATGTAACGTAATAAGCACGTGCCAAAGGCCGTTGGTAGACATACGGGAGCATTAATTTGTGCTTTGTACCATAGAAAGTTTACAATAGTTTGTTCCCACATCAATAGTTTTATTGTCTTAAGATAAGATATTTATGTTAATTCTCGTGAATGAGAAAACACAAGGGGGGTTATCACACCAGCAATCGTCAGATAAATCGCGAATTACGTAAGGAAACGTACTCACACGGGTAACCGTCAGGTTAGATTACCGGAGCTATTGCAGTGTGTTGGGTATGATTAGGACTTTCCTTCAATAAGGTGGAACCTTTATTTTACTGGGTTTAAGCAATGCCCCTTAAGTGCCGTGTACAAGGAAAAACATACTGGCAAGCGACTAGTTTCAAACCGGCAACACATCGGCTAAAATTCGAACCACTATCCCACTAAGCTATTATGTTAGCAGTTATGTTCGTTCAAACGCCTTGTAAAATAACACATACGAGGCAGGGCTTCGAACACATGCTTCACCATGTCACTTTTAAATAAATATAGGAGTGCGCTTTTTATTCATTTGGTCACGTCGCCCTTGCCCAATGACATAAATAACCAGCTCCTGATGACTTCAATCACGCACTTTTTCCACTGACAAATACTCTTCTGATCACCCATAATACATTACAACACAAACAGCCAAGGTTCTATGGTTCGAACTTTGTCTGAGATACAGCAGAGGCGAGCGTGTGGCGACTAATTAACGCGACCGAATTGTATTCCTAATTATCCTATATAAAAACAGTCGTGGTGGTGAGCATATCGCGGGAAGCAAATCTAGCGCGGTAAAAAGTACAACAGATACGGCAATGGTCATTAGTCTCAGGTTGAAAGTTTAACCCACATAAAAAAATATTAGCGAACATTTAATGCAATAGCCCCTACCCAAATATGGTGAATCCATGCATGTTTAGTCTTCGGCATACAAAAGGGTATTTTCGCAAGAATTAATATATTTAAGTTATTATAAGTGACTTGACGGATAAACACTGTTTAAAATCCCCTTTGCAGTAAGTGGCGTTCGCAGACAAGTGAGTATAGAAGGCAGATCCTGTTACTAATATGACCGAATACACAATCACGTCGGAGCACTTTATAATACGGTGCACTTTAAACAAACAAGGAGCTAGACTGCTAAACATTAATATACGTTTACTTAAAGCATATACCAGCTACACGATTCTCAATACTATGCAAATAACCATCTGGCCAAGTTGCGGATCATGTAACCCATTTCATTGACAACACTAATAGAAGGGAAATAGGGGCGAAGGAAAGGGATAAGGCGAATATATTTTATTCAAGTGGGCAGTTTCCCACCTTCCCTCCATTTAGTTTTCTCATTTTACTGGCAATTTCTTCACCGTCGCCCATCACCAGCTGTATATAAAACTTACCGTCTAAACGCAGAAATACAATGCATCATCTTAGTTTTGTCAAATCATACAGCTGGCGTCTACACTTTCCAACTTATTTGTTTAGTGTTACCGAATTTACTGAAAATAATATCTGTTTCCTCCTATAAAACAGCCCTTAATTTTAACTGTACCTGTTTAGCAGTAACTCGACTCGCTTTCTGTACCAGGCAAATCAGCAATTGGTAGTCCAAGCTAAGAACAAGAGGCTACTGAGCGTTTATTTTGTCGCATTTGTGATTTGACATCGAAATCCAGGTTTGGTGTCAGACAATGCGCAAACCTAATGTCTCCAACAAGTGTTTAATTAAAGCGTCGTCGGCGCCATATACTATCACTCCTGCCGGCACATCGGCACCCTAATCTAATTAAATACATGCATAAGTCGGAAGGCGCGGATTTTGATCTTAGTTTTTCCGCTCATCGATTTATAACCGTTCCGACATCGCAAACAAAAGATGAAAATCCAAAAAGATTGTTAAGTGATACCACCTGTAGGTTTACTAAGGGTTATGGATTAAAATAAGAACGATTTAAAGTCGTTCCAAGTATATACACTGGGACATCTAATTGTTAAGTACCCTGTAGTGTATATTTTGCAATGAACGTATTTGCATAAAACATTATTTCTTGTCATCACAAAACTCTCGTAAAATTCCCTAAAAAGAATAATAATTATTACAATCTATAATAAATAAAACTTATAATAGTAAAACCGCTTAAAAGTCGTTTAAAGTTGGTAGAATATTTAATCGATTAGAAAAGGTGTTTCGAATAACCTATTAGCATAAAATCTTATTTTCGTGACCCACAAAACTTATTTGACCTACCTTTACCATCAAACGTTTATTATTGTAAAATGCTCATCATATAAAAATGAGCCAATATATCTAGTTCACACACTAATTTGCAACGTGGAGCATAATTTGTTTGTTTGACTGGGGATAACGGACGAAAAGCTATTGTATCCTTCCGGTAAATGTTGACCTAACTAATCAGGTAGACAAGCACCAAGTGTTGTGATTGGGATGATACGTGTCTTGTTATTCTGCTGGTTTCGAACTTTTTGGCACGTTTTATGTTGATCGAGGTTAACTTTTTAACATTTTAATACGGTTTTGTTTTGGCTTGGTGGTTAAGTTCATCGCCTTTCAGCCGAAGGGTTTCAGGTTCGAAACTAGTCGGTAGATAATGGATTTTGTGCTTGGGCAAATACATTTTCTGATATTGCCTTACCTAGAGGAATGTTGGGTTCTACCAAATTACGTGAGTCTCAATCATACAAAACGCACTTCAATAGCTCCGATAACCTGACGGTGGAAGCGGGGTATATCTGACGATTGTGTTAAACGCTTTTTTAACCATTCACGGTGATAAAACATAAATATACTATTTAGGTTTTACATTCCTGATTAAGATTTTTTCGTGTTTTTACAACTTCCATGCTTATGGTCTACGCTTTAACCGATTGAGCTAAACAAGGGGAAAATATTGGGCAATCATGACCATCTTTAATCGATAAATAAGCTTTGAAAACTTTGCAACGTGACCCTGGCTTTTGATATAGTCGCACGAACGGGTAAATTAAATGTGAAAATACGTTCGAAACGCGCGCTAATGTAACCAGATCGAAAAATATTCTAATGAGTAATCTGTTTCGGATTTTTCGTTGTATAGTATAAATAAACCGATATTTTTTACGGGACCATATGTTTCCAACCCATAAGGGTTCGTCACCATTATCATTTTTGTATAGAACTGGTCTATGTATCGGTCGCGTTAACCATTTGACCACGTTACAATAGAGGGAATTACCCTTACGACAACAATTGTTTTTCTACTATAACATTTCTATGTATTATAAAAGCCGTATTTTAAATAACTTTACAAGTTAAATATTTTTTTAGCGTAACCGAAATTACTGTTGCGTTAAATATTAGGCTAGCTAATTTTCAACGCCATATTTTCCTCGAAATAGTTAAAAATCTAATTAGAGTCTTTACCGGTGGTGTTTATTTAAAGCAAACTAGTTAAAAATTCACGGAGATGTTTGCTTGGCTGGATATTACTCAGTGAAAAAATATAAATATGCATTTTTACAGAAGGGTG
This sequence comes from Ciona savignyi, assembly GCA_000149265.1. Taxonomy (NCBI): domain Eukaryota; kingdom Metazoa; phylum Chordata; class Ascidiacea; order Phlebobranchia; family Cionidae; genus Ciona; species Ciona savignyi. The sequence goes on from CH002616.1 coordinate 144,258, forward strand.
TGAATCATATTTTTGTCGTGTTAATTTTGTTTGGGTGTAGTTTGTAGCTGAAGTAAGATTGGTAAGACGTGCTTAAAAAAATTGAGAATTTTTTCCATCTCGCTTGCCCAGTATTTGGGCCGTTAGCTCAATCGGTTGGCACGTCGGTGATATGCAAGCAGCCTGAAGGTTGCATGTTCGAAACCAGCAGCTACCTAAAATAGTATCCTGATGGAGCGGATCAATGTGTTTTATTATAACTGGAATGTAATCTGACGATTTCTCGTGTGTAATCATTTCTACCGTTTTCCCAATCATGAAAATAAACGTAAATACTGGAATTGTCCTTCAAAATTTAATACTGCGCAAATGAAAACAACGATTTCCTTAAAATAAAGCCTAAACGCATTTTTACAATGAAGCCCTGGCGAAGACGGGTAAAATCCAAAAAAATGTTGATGTGTTTCAACCAAGCCAGGCTTTCCGTTCCTTACTTGTGCGAGCAACTAATTTGGCTGAGAATTTTTATCGCCGCGATTCAATATTATCCGCGGTGGGGGGGAGTAAGTCTAAAGTGACTAGACAAATAGAAGTAGCAAAATATGGTATACACAATTGGATTGTCCGCTTTCCGGCGATGCCTTCGCACGCTATATGGATTTCAATGCTACGAATGGTTTAACTGTGATGAAACCATGGACTACATCTTGCTGGTGGCTCTTGTTATCCGCGGGGGTTGTGATGTTACATTCCATACGTGACACAGTTGTTTATGGAGTTTTGGGGGAATTTGTTTATTCTAGATAATTCTGCACAAGATTTTAGACATTTTAAAAGAAATTAAATGTTTTGGGAATATTTGTTTTGATTTTAAAACGGTTTGAGAACGATTTTGGACATTTTTAAGGGAAATAAACGTTTTGGAGAATTCATTTTTATTTAAGACAACTTTGTGAAAATTTTTTACATTTTAAAAGTAAGTAATTGGTTTAAACGCATATAGTAGTGTCGTTGGCCGTTTTTGGGGGGGTTAAAAAACGAATCATTTTTTAATGCATTTAAACCACGCAATCACCTGTGACGTCATAAATTAATATATGACTGCGTGTGCGCTAAATTTTACATCACAATACGAATTGTGACGATCAATGTTTAAAAAATTAGAGAAATATGAAAAGAATCTTTAATAAGTCCAAACCTTAAAACACATATTTCCAATATCGCGTGATTGCTTAAACGCTTCCATAATCCAGGACAACGTCGTACAATGGACTTCACGTGTCTCGAGGCTTAAAATCGAACCGCTGTGAGCCCCCATGCGATGGTCTCGACTGCGGGATCGGATTTATTTATTTCGTCACAATTCCAAAGAGACAAAGAATCTCGCGACCGCCGGAAAGTCGTAAAACATCAAATTCAATCGTTCTCACGCAATCCGGTCGCACAGGATTCCATTCCAACTCAAAATCGAAGCCTCAATCGAAGAGATTCCCATAAATGTACAGCTCGTAAAATATTTCCACTGTTTTCGTTAAATTTAATTTTTCGTTTCGCCCGCCGGTTTCGAAACTACGGAAATCGCGGATCAAGTTTTAGACTTGTGTTTAACAATTGCAATTGAATATAATGTGATAGCCGCTCGAATCGATGAAGACCGCTTAATGACGTCATTAGTTTTATGACGTTTCTTGTTCTGTAATATCAGATGTTTTGATTTTTACGAGGGTTAGGTTTTGAACGCCTGACGGATTCGTTAACAGCACCTTTTTTATATAGAAATCCCTGTAAGTATATATAGGTCGCGTTAACCATTCGGCCACACGTCCTTGCACTATTTTTTTAAAATACTATCATGGAGGACTAGATTTCGAACCGATGTTGGGTTCGTTTTCAATACCGTTTTGTATGGTATTGGTGTATGTGTCGGTTGTGTTAGCCATTTGGCCACATAACCATACACTTAATCTTAGATGTTTATTTTCAAGAAATAAAACTCGACAATAAAAACTAATTTCACAAAAATAAAGATGCCATTTTATTGGAGACAAATTTGAGCACAAATTTCCACTTGGCGAGTTTTACTACTTGGCTAGAACAGCCCGTGTTTAACACAGGTGTGTTTTAACGCACTATTTGCTTGACTGGGTAACAATCAGGCACCAAAGCGATGTGTGGACGAATAGTAAAGCAATCAACTTATATTAAGCAATTAAAAATAATTTTAAATAAACTGTTGAGCTAATTCGACTGCCCAATATCTTAGAAATCCGAAAAAGAATGTGAACAGGAAAAATAATTAAAAAATGCAACCTTCGAGTTGATTAAGATTACAAGATATATATATGTGTTATTCTCCATTTTAAAATGGATTGGTGTAGGGACAAACGCTGCTTAAAACCGAAAAGGGGTTTCGTACGTAAGTTCTATCGAAATATTTCCAATAAACTACAATAATTGCCGAAAATTGGGTTTCAATTGAAATCTGATATCCAACATAAAACGCGATCTAAATGGTTTGTAATGAAGTTTATTACCTCACAAATACAATTCACAGTGGCACTTATGACGTTGACATTTATTAAATTGACAAAACAAGGATCAATTGTTAGAGAAGGGGCTGTTCCTTACGTCCGTCTTCACTCCCCCACCACCATAATCGGACACTGCTGTCTCGACTGCTGGTTATCAAATACTTGGGAGTGTACTAAACGGGATGGAATAGCGGTAAATAGATTTTTACTCCATGCCAATCGTTTTATATGGATACCACGTGTCCACTGCCAAGCTTTTAAAGCCTAAATACACTTAATAACAACTAACAACTAAACTTCTACAGTGCCAATGCATATAGAATATAGAGGCTACAAATACGAATATTCTTGTCCGAATTAGCTGGTTCTACATTTAATAATTTCGGTTTCTAAAAGATACCACACACCTAACCACCAAAGCTAATGTCGAATCGGTAAAATTAAAGAAAATCCGTATAATGTTTAGTTAATTAAAAAGTTCTGGAAGGACCACAAACGTAGTTAACTTCATATTAAGGTTAATCTAATTAACTACTGTGTTTAGGCAATATCCGCTAAGTGGTTTGCACAAAGACACAAGTAACTAGCTAGGGGCAGTTTCGAATCTGCAACCCTTCGGCTGACAGACAGAGCACGACGGGATCTAATACTTGCAACCACGAGTTTCTAAAGGGAAATAAATGGAAATGCTTTTAAAAAAATTACTGTATAACGACGTAGTAAAAATAATGTCGGGGTCCAGGTGCTGTTATTACATTTTTACGTTTTTACGACGATTTTTATCGAATTCCTGGTTTTAAATTTCACCCATAACGAACCACGTCACATTCCTATGACCTTTAGTCCCCTTACCAGAACTCCAGTGACCTCATTCACGTGACCCTGCAGAATGCGCACGCACGTCATCGTCACCAATTCCCATTCCTTGACCAGTTTATCGCTGAAATTGGAATAAAGGCGTCACGTTTTCGCATAATGACCCAAAACGGGGAACATTAAAAATAGGGAAGAAGGGGAAACTGCACACTACAACTAACTTTATTTTATTGTGCCGTTTCCCTCCGTTTAAATTCTACCCTCACGCCTCTAATAAAAGAAAACCTGCCGACTTGCTAGCATGTGTGTATTTAATAAATAATACTTAAAAAAACATAACATGCGATAAAAAAAATTAGGAAAGGGTATGTCATTAACTCACGCCGACGCTGTTAAAAAACGTCCGCCAGAAAGCGCTATTGAGTTGATTTGTTTATCGTGCGCTTTGATTGATTCAACCGGTTCACTAGCGCCCTCTATGGACCAGAACATAACCGTTCCATCTCTGTCCCCGCTTGCAATCAAGTTATGCTGACGCTGGAACGAAAGAGTTTTTCAAATTAACTTTTGATTTAAAAAGTAAATTTTTTAAGGCAACTTAACTTTTTATATATGCCTTTTATTTAATAATCCTTTTTGTAGACAATGTCTAGCTATTCATAAATTATCTATTAAAAAGTCAGGCGGTTAAGTGAGTCGCCTTTCAATCGAAAGGTTGCAGGTGCGTAACTGATCGCTAGCTAGTCGGTTGTGTCCTTGGGCACGGCACTTTACGGACATTGCCTGAACCCAGCGGATTAATGAGTTTTACTAAATTGAAGGAACGTGTCTATCATATATTTACGGGGATAAACATGAATATCCTATTCATAAATATTTAAATTTCAATGTAGACGTGAATATTCTCTTTCATTGATAAACACAAGGTAGATTTAACACACGGGGCAATCGTCAGTTCACCCCGACCACTGTCGGCTTAGCGGGGATATTGCAGTGTGTTGTGTATAGTCAACTAAACATTTGTATGTTTCCACGGTTTGGGTAGAAGCGTAGAACCCATTAATTGCCTAAATTTAGGCGTTATGTGACTTGCCTAAGGACTTAACCAGCTAGCTGCGAACGTTTAAATCAAACACTTTTTGGAAAAAAGTTCTGATATACATAACCAAAGCTAACCGGTCGGACCGAATTGCTTAGTGGTTTAATGCGTGGGCTTTCATCCACGGGTTGCAGATTCGAAAATGGTCGCTAGCTAGTCGGTTGTGTCCTTGGGCAAGGCACTCAACTACATTGCCGGAACCCAGAGGATAAATGAGTTATACTAAAGCTGGATTAGGGTAGAAAGGCTCAGGGTAGTAATTGACCCAAGAATCCGTCCAATTCGCAAACTCCACATACAACATACTTACCACAAGGGCAGTGACTGGTGCTTTATGACCGACCAAGGTCTTAACAAGTTCACCACTTCCAGAGTTGGTTACATGGATAGTTCTGCATGAAGATTCAATTAAATTTTCCCACCTTGTCCTTATATTACAACAAAGAACTGAATTGTCTGGTCACATAATCTAGTTTAGTTTTAGTTTAATTTATTTTTTGTTTCCACGATGAAAACACGAAGCGGGACTATCGGTAAAAATTTGGAAAACGGAAAAAAACGGAAAAACGACACTCGTTAGAACACGTCTAAATCTAACAAATTGTTACCAACTATTTTAAGAGCACAATATCCTGCTGAATAAATAAACGGTATTTTTTAAACATGTACTTCATGTATACAAATAAATTCCATCCATCCACACTTACTTGTCCACTCCTCCAGTTATGATGAGCTTATTATGATACGACATGCAGTGGATGGCGGATGAATGATGAGTTATCACTCGCAGACATTCGTAGGTTCGGATGTCCCACACTCGAATGGTGGAATCGTGGGAGCAAGTTATACTATGGGGGGGGTGGTTAGATTATTTAGGATAGGATATTCATGTTTATCCTGGGAAAACCAAGGGGGTTAACACACGGCCAATCGTCAGATCACCTCGCGCCCATCGTCGGGTTACCGGAGCTATTGCAGTGTGTTGTGTAGGATATACACGTTTCTTTAATTTGGTGGAACCCATTAATCCGTAACCGGTCGGAGTAGTTGGTCGGGGTTCAGAGCGGTTGTACTTACCTTTGTAGCTAGTCAGTTGTGTCCTTGGGCAAATCACTTAGCGAACAATACCTGAACCAAGTGGGTTAATTGGTTTTACTTACTTATAGTTTTACTTTAAGTTAAAAGGCATGTAGGGTTGAAACTGGTCGCTTACTAGTCAGTCATGTCCTTGGTATACTAGGTATACTAGGGAACCTGGTGGTTAGATCATTTAAACAGGCAGATAGTCAACTAAACATTTGTATTTAGCGACTGCTAGTCAGTTGTGCCCATAAAAGGCACTTGGTGGACATTGCCTGAACCAAGTTGAATTATCGATTGTACTTACACTTTCAGCTGAAGGGTTGTATAATCGAAACTAGTCGCTAGCTAGTCTATTGAGTCCTTGGGCAACGCACTTATTAGACATTGCCTAAACCCAGTGGATAAATGGGGTGAGCTATAAATGAAAGAAGGGCTAGGCACAAAGTATATACTACATGAGATCAGTGCATTAATGGTTTACAATACCGTTCAACACAGTTTATCTTACTAAAGTCAACTCACATAAAAGATGCATCCACTGCGACGGAAGTGACAGTACCAGTATGGCCGGTGATGGTTTGTTTGACCTCCCTCGTCACACAGTCCCACACCAGCACATTGGTGTCCCATGATCCCGTGTAGAGCGTCCGGCACTTCTCATCTTCACCCATTACCATGGAGAGTATGCTACCTGGGGTTAAATGAATCAAAAATTCTGGTTAAGGATAGGATGGAATATTCATGTTTATCCCCGTGAATAGGAATACCAAGGGGGTTAACACACGGGCAATCGTCAGATCACCTCGCGCCCACCGTCGGGTTACCGGAGTTATTGCAGTGTGTTGTATATGAATGAGATGGTCCTTCTGTACTAGTGGAACCCATTATTAAAGTGGTATCAGACGATGTATGTTATAGTCCAAATCTATCTGCTACATACATGATATAACAGCAGAAAAAAAATCCATTAAAAAAAAAAAACGTAACAAATTCTTAACCATTTGCAAAATAATTAATTTAATGTTATCCATATCTTCTAGCAAATCACCCCTACACACTGTCTGTTAAAGTTTAAACATGTCAGTTACATATGTATGATGTAACATTAAAAAAAAAAAAACTAAACAAAAAAAACAAATCAACCTGTCCTCCCCCGGCCCCACCTTTAAAAGACTGGGTGAGCTTCCCGAAGCTCTCGCCAGACGGAGCCCACATCCTGATCTTCCTATCCATTCCTCCACTGAAGATCCTCTTCCCGTGAGACATGATGGTCATCACGGGAGCAGTGTGACCCTGGGATCATATGATTGGGGTTTTAATGAGATTTCCTCACTGGGAAGAGAAAACTCGCGCCCACTGTCGGGTTACTTGAGCTATTGCAGTGTGTTGTGTAGCAATGGAGGTTGCAACCATTTTTGTTGTAACATTATGCATAGACACACAATACATATGAAGCTAAACGCTTGCAAAGTAATGCGCTTTTTTGAAAATATTCGTATTTTAAAATTTGAAAACCACCTTCTCCATTTTCGTTCAAAAG
>CH002616.1:164332-174914 GCA_000149265.1 Ciona savignyi
TTAATTTCCATCCCAGAAGTAATAAGTGCACATTTCTACACTAGTTTATTTTTGAGCCAGTTTTATTTATTTTTTCTTGCAATGATCTTTTAAATCTGTCGAAATGTTTTTTAACAAAATTTGCGAGGTTTTTTCAAACAATAGCTAAAGCTGAAGTGCTTATTTCTGTTTTGTCACTGTGGTTAACTGCTAACTTGTTGTAAAAACTTATTATGAAGTAATATGTTATTTTTTAGCTTAATTTTTAATTATCCATTGCAGTAATAAAAAAATATGAACAAATTTTAAAAAGCATGTAACTAAATAACTGTAAAAGCTTACATTATCCCAGTGATATCTAGTGGTTAAATTTTGTCTAATTTAATATCTGATTATAAATAAATTTAGAAATAGAATTGTTTTTAAGTTTATTAAACTTGTAATAAGTATATTTCTGATGCAGTACTTGTTATGGATATGATATTAATGTTTATCCCGTGAATAGAAAAACCAAAGGGGTTAACACACGGGGCAATCGTCAGATTCACCTCGCGCCCATCGTGCGGGTTACCGGAGCTATTGCAGTGTGTTGTGTATGATACACACGTTTCTTCAATTTGGTACAATTCAATAAATTTGCAGGATTCAGGCAATGTCCGTTAAGTGCCTTGCCCAAGGACAGAACCAACTAGCTGGCGATCAGTTTCGCACCTGCAACCTTACGATTGAAAGGCCACGCACTTAACCACAGACTAACCGGTCATAAGAGCAAAATACAGAACAACTACAGAATAGCATAAAATGGAAAATTATTAATCTCCCAAAATAGTACAAAATATATTAAATTATTTTTTAGCTGTTAGTATTCTGCTTAGAATGTACAAATATAAGCATAATGCAGTAAAACAGATCAGCATACCAGTATATGTTGCTAAAGTTTAGTTGTAAAAGGGTTAGATCAGTCAACATCGTATTTCTTTACAAAAAAGTAAATAAAACTCAGAAGGACTCAACACATGTAGTAATAACTCAACTTGATTGGGAATGATGTGTTCTATGTACCATTTAGTTAAAACATCAAAATAGAAGTAACAAAAAAGAATTAATGAGCCTAATGATCTAAACTGCACTAGTAAGACAACCATGCCAATCAAATTATTCTAACTATAAGCCAGAATAGTTTAGTTTAGAATGAGTAGAATCTATCTCTCCAAAAAAAGACACAATTTAAGTAGTTGAAAAAGCTGGTGCTATTTAAAGACAGATGAGCTCATGCATTTATAACTATAAGAGATATTAAATTTTCACAACTACATTGCAAGTCTAATATTTAAATAGGATATTCCATTTGAAAATGTACCACCATAGTTTTTCTATGTAAAATTGTAATGAATATGTAGCGAAAAGAAAGCTAAACCAATCATGAACCGGTTTCTATATAAAATTGGTTTCAGTGACGAGCTCATTTTAGATTAGTTGGAAACTTCGCCAGTTAAAATAAAAATATTAAAATACAAAAAAAAAAATGCAAAAAAGGAAAAATATATTTTTTTCAAGATTCTTCTGGCAAAATATATATTAATATATATAACCTTGTTTTGAATAGCACAAGGACACACTATTATTATGGGTCCCATTTGGAAAAATGGGACACATATTGTTTTTGTCCGTTTTTTTTCTTTTTTTTTCTTTTTCGTCAAACGCTTGACAGGTATGGTTTGTGGACCCAACATCTACCAAAAGGGGTAATGGATTCACAACGAAACTTGGTAATTTGTTAGACCACATGGTCTAGAAATGCACAGACGAAAATTTTGGGTGATAAATCCAGGGGAATTCCCCTGGCACGTTAAAAACCAAAACTGTATTTTTTTCTAAAAAATTAGCTCTTTTGCGCATAGCGCTTGAACGATAGCTCCAATTTAAATCAGATTTGACAAAATGTAAGTGCATAAGTAACTGATTTAACACTTGAAAGAAATAAAAAAATTACCTAGGGAAATACCCTAAAAAATAAGATTTTGTTGTCAAATCATGATTGTGACAGGCATGGCATGTCGCCCGGACATCTATCAGAAGGAATAATAAAATCGCAATGATACTTTGTTATTTTTTTGACAACATGGTCTAGATATGCTTAAACCAAAATTTTGGGTGATGAATCCAGGGGAATTCCCCTGAGACGTTAAAAACCAAAGCAGTATTTTTTCTAAAAAAATAGCTTTTTTGTGCATATCGCTTAAACGGCAGCTCCAATTTAAATCAGATTTGGTAAAATTAAAAGAAAGAAAGCATTTATTAGGGTAATTCCTTTAAAAACGAAGATATGTTTCTGAATTATGATTGTAACAGGTATGCCATATCGTACTGACATCTCCAACAAGGAGATCGACAAATCAGACAAGAAGATCGACAAATCAGATTAAAACATTAAGAATTGTTATATAACATAACCCACATATGTAAAAACAGAAACTTACGTAATAAACCCAGTAGAAACTTATCTACTAAACCCAGTAATTCCCTGAAACCACGAAAAACTAAATCGGGCTGTTTTGGGAATTTAGCTTCATTTCAATACAGCGCTTAAAAGGAAGCTTTAATTTAAAACATTTGTGGTGAAATGTTCGTAAATTTAAGACGTTTATTATTTATTTAACTACACATGGAAAAGAAGTTTGGTTGGATAACTATGAGACCCATGCGTTTATGCTTGCAGAAACAAACTACATAATCAGTGTATAAAATACAAAATGTGGTTAGAGACCCTGTAGCATGAATATATGGCATACAACAGGTGTTTTACAAATAGTGGTGGTTAAACACGTGGTTGACACTCTCTAGTTACTAATGGTAATACTAATCAGACATTATGCCCATTATTTCAATTAACTTTAAAGTGTTTTGAATAGAGTACGTGAGTACCGTTAGGTTGTTATTCTCATCATCAGAACTTTCCTATGTTAAATTTAAATAAACATGAATCCTAAAGGTTGCCATTCACATACAGGTTTTTATACAAAAATGGTTTTTGTGAAGAGTTGATATCAGAAGAGTTGGAATTAAAAATAGCACAAATTAGTTCAAAAATTGCCAAAATCCACTAAATTGTTAACTGCAAATGACAAATTAGTCCCAGCCAACCACACAACTACTGCCAAGCAAGCTCTACAATAACCTTCAGTGATATTTCTCCACATGGAAAGGAAGCCTCCAGCAGGTTTATCGGGTGAAGTGGGAGATTTAACGGGGGAACTCCCCGTTAATGCTGTTTCTATGGTGTGACCACCATCTTGAATTATATGTTAGGGAATAAAAAACTTAAAAGTCAACATAATTAAACAAACACGAATTTTTTATACATTTCGGCTACCTAACTGTTGTTATCTTCGTTGCAGTTTAAAAATTTTATAACGCAGTCGATACACATGTAAAACGCAGGCTTATTTAATCATACACAGTTATATATTGGCCTTCTAGTTTTAAATTAAAATCAAGTAATCCCGTGCACTTAGGAACATGCATCACATATATTTTAAATTGACAGTGTTCAATAAAAAATCTTATGTGTTCAGAAATAAAAATTTTGAAATAAAACAAGAAAGCTAATGTATTAGAAATCAGTGCATTTTATAGATGCTTAGGCTGCACAACTGTTACGAACTTCTGTGCAAACAATAAGGCCCTTAAAAGATTGAAAAGAAACAAATTTTTGGGGTGAGATACCAATTAGAACAAGATCTGATAAATATTGTCTACCCCCAATATTTATGGTAACTATAAACATCTATTCACCTGTGTGTCTTGAAATGCTTAGGGTTGCTCCTGGTTGCCTTGAAACTGGAAAAAAATAAATTTTAATTTAATAATTTGTTTTTAATGGATGCAATCTTTAAGAGTCTGCATGCAGCTAATAGGTGTGGGATCAAAACCACCTGCTGGCTAATATGGTGTGTTCTTGGTCAAAGGACTTAGGACATTTCCAGGCGATGAATGGGTTCCACTAAAACTGATGAAACTTTATATCATACAACACACACTGCAACATAATCATACACAACACACTGGAAGGACATTTGTCGTTTATTACCACAACTTACAACTTTTTCTCTTGTGTAGCTTCCAGTAAGGCACATAGTCCTTGTATTGCTGGGCAAGTTCTTCCTCAGACAAATCATCAGTTTCATCGTCTGAGTCTGGAATTAGGAACAAATAATGGGGCGTTGTGGGCAAAACGATAGTTCTCTAAAATAAAATTAACTGTTTTTTAAGTTTAGTTTTAGTTTATTCATTTTAAGCCCCAGTTTTAAAAAAATGCAAACAAATCAAATCACGGCACAGGAACAGAAAAAGACGGCAAAACGAACAGTCATTATAACACGTCATTTAAAAATAAAGGGATATAATTTAATAGAAATGGCGAACGGCCACCAAACCTAAGCGAAAAAACAATAATGTGCAAACAAAATTTAATTAAGACCAATTGATACTGAGCCCTAAAGAAAAGTGTGCGTTAAAGCAGTTGTGTTACATGTTGGACTATAAGTATGGTTAACCATCTGGTCTATTCATCTCATTTTGAAAAAATGTTGGTGGAAGTTAAAAGGTAAAAAATCAATATCATGGTGGACTAGTTGATTATGTCATTTAGCAACGCACTTGGAAGATGTTGCTTGAATGCACAGGTTTATTTGGTTAAACTCGACCAGTACAAACATATTAATAAAACACACTGTAATAGCTTTAATAATTAAGTCCGGCCGGTTAGTCTGGCGGTTAAGTACGTCGCCTTTCAATCAAAAGGTTGCAGGTGCGAAACTGGGCGCTAGCTAGTCGGTTGTGTCCTTAGGCAAGGCACTTTACGGACATTGCCCGAACCAAGCGGATTAATTGGTTCTACCAAATTAAAGGAACGTGTCTACTGTCTATCACACACAACACACTGCAATAGCTCAGGTAACCCGACGATGGGCACAAGGTGATCTGACGATTGCCCGTGTGTTAACCCACTTGGTATTCCCATTCACGGGAATACCCATGAATATCCTATCCTGATGGTTACCCATCTGATAACCATCCTGCGTTTTCCCACTCCAGGGGAAAATATTAAATTCTCTCCCATTTTATCACAATAGACCAAACAATGGAGTCCAGTGTTAGAACCCACACCATTTATATTTCCAATCAACTTGTGATAGAATTACCTGCAAAATGGTCTGAAGAACATTTTATGCAAAATAAATGTAAAAAATAAATAAAATGGGTTAGATGTTGTGATAACACACCAAAACATAAGTCAAAAGGTTGTGGGATGGAAGCCAGACCCTCACTGGTAGTTAATATTATAGCTATTGTTAAGTAAATGAAAACAGGGTAATTATGAATATCTTAGCGAAAATGTAACTGATTAACTTTAAATAAATGCTAATTGTATTTAGCATTTATTTATTCAGTATTTTCACACAGTATTTTTTTTATAAATAATACTTCAATTTAAAAATTGGAAATGTTACACGTCTTATTCTGCCTTCATTATATAAAAACTCCAAGTTCAAGTGTGGTATAAGAATTGAAAGTAAATGAAAAACCTACCGTCAGAATGGTCAGTGTGATAACTATCAGGTCGAATATATGATAAAGTGTCAGCTTTGCTTCTCATTCGTTCGAACAGCTCGATATAAGCTTGCTTCCAATCCACTGTTTCATCTTCATCAGCGTTTTCCTTCATGAGCTCCAAGAAATTCTCAACTCCGTAAAAGTCGCCTACATTTTTGTTCATGCAATGTATTTTTGGGCCATTTAAATTAAACATGGGCAATATATAGCATGTGAGGTAATTTTGACCGGATTGCAGACTGTATCTAATCATAAACTGTAATTAAGATATTAAATACTATTTGATAATAATCCGGCCCACCAAGAACTTCATTTTCCCAAAATAAAAAAGGCATGCCATGTCGAATCATGATTTGGGAACAAAATCCTATTTTAGGGTATTTTCCTCATTCCTTATTTTTTCTAAGTGTTAAATCAGTGGCTAATGCACTTACATTTCATCAAATCTGAATAAAATTGGCAGCCGATAAAGTGCTATGCCCAAAACAGCTAATTTAAAAAAAAATATCGTTTTGGTTTTTAACATCTCAGGGGATTCCATTAAATTAATATCGGTTGTTCCAAATTAAGCCAATCATAAGGCAAAGAAATTTATTAACTCACCTATTAGCAAATGGTAATCTGATGATTTTCCCTTATGCGACTGTTATACACGAGGATAAAATAAATGGCATTTACAACCAACCATAGGCATGATGTTAAGGGTGCCAGGGGTGCAAACTACACGATTGCCGTGTTACATTCCAAATTGCACCCTTGCTACCCATAAAGTGAAATACAACTTGACTTTAAATTACTTAAACAAAGATTTCAACTCACAATAAAAGATGTTTGCCATACCAACATTCATATTTTACCAAATAAATTAACCATGGGCAAAACAATGTAAAAATGCACAGTTTGAAGCTATAAGCATTGTACTCAAATATTAAACAAAATCATTAATACAATCATATATTTTTAAGTTAAAATACAGTTTAAAGCAACACCCAATATTAAATACATAGTTTAACGCAACCACCAATATTAAATACGCAGTTTACGGCAAAAACCAATATTAAAATGCAGTATAACGCAACCACCCATATTAAATACATAGTTTAACGCAACCACCAACCCATTTCTTTGCACTTGCTCTCCCACAAGGACTGGTGTTGTGCGAGGAAGTACCATCGTCGACACACCTCCCCACATCGAGCGACATCCACTGGAGGGAGGTAGTGGAACACCGATAACCAGTAGGTGTCAGGGAGGAGGGAGGATATCGACTCCGTGGATGAAGCTGGGGGGGAGGGGGTTAGGGGACTCATGGGACAAATTTAGGGGTCTCATGCAGGGGTTAGGGGTCTCATGGGACAAATTTAGGGGTCTCATGCAGGGGTTAGGGGTCTCTTGGGACACATTTAGGGGTCTCATGCAGGGGTTAGGGTTCTCATGGGACAAATTTAGGGGTCTCATGCAGGGGTTAGGGGTCTCATGGGACACATTTAGGGGTCTCATGCAGGGGTTAGGGTTCTCATGGGACAAATTTAGGGGTCTCATGCAGGGGTTAGGGGACTCATGGGACAAATTTAGGGGTCTCATGCAGGGGTTAGGGGTCTCATGGGACAAATTTAGGGGTCTCATGCAGGGGTTAGGGGTCTCATGGGACAAATTTAGGGGTCTCATGCAGGGGTTAGGGGTCTCATGGGACACATTTAGGGGTCTCATGCAGGGGTTAGGGTTCTCATGGGACAAATTTAGGGGTCTCATGCAGGGGTTAGGGGTCTCATGGGACAAATTTAGGGGTCTCATGCAGGGGTTAGGGGTCTCATGGGACAAACTGTGCATAGTTCTGTGTCCCTGTGCATGAGTTAGGGTTGTTATCATAGGTTAATCGACACTAAGCATTCTTTTTTTTTCAATTGTATACAATACTCATTTTTATCCAACATCAGTTTGTCGAACAACAAAATCCAACAAAATTAATTAGTAAACCCCAGGATATTTGACCCCCCGCTAGGTTGAGACCCCTGTGATGGACATGATAAGGTTACTTTAGTGGGCTGGTGGTGTAAGTTTAAGGGTGAAAGAATATGCAAAGATATATTTAAATATGTAATAGTTCATAGGCGTGAATTTTGGGGTGTAGTGGTTGAAAATTATTTCCTTGCCTTGTTTTATACATTCTTCACACTCCTAAGGTAACATAGAATAGATTTCTAATGTGTTTCCTCGGTTATGGAATAATAAAAAGGAAGACATGGCAAGCGTCATTTTACCATAAAACATCTGTCTGGTATTGAGTTGTATAGGTTAAGGAATTTTGGATTAACCCATTAATACACTGGGTTTAGGCAATGCCCGCAGAGTGCCTGCCCAAGGACACAACTGACTAGCTTATGGTTGAATTCAATTCAACCACGACTAACAACCACCCATAGCGATTATTATATTAACAAACTGACCACTTTTTAAGTCATGCTTGATGCAATGCGCCACATATTTCACGGTTTCCCCATCAGATATCGCCAACAGTTGAAGAAGCAGCTTCATCTTCTGGTGGTCCGGCCACGACTCTAACCACTGTATCGAAATTGATAAATGATATAATATTCATATTTATCCCCGTGAATGGGAAAACCAAGGGGTTAACAAACCCAAAGACACAACTGACTAGTGGGTGACCAGTTTCAAAACTGAAACCCTTCGTTTAAAAAGCGAAGCACTAAACCACCAGACTAATCCGTCGGACTCAGTCGGAAATTATAAGACATGTTGTCAGATTGGGTCAAGATATACATAGATATATTGGAAATTGTGTCCTTTTCATCCTAGCTGCCCACATTGAAAATCATACACAGCTAAAGTTGGATAGCAATGTATTGCTATGATCACAGTTTTAATATTTATGCATTTTGCAGACAGTTTTACCAACGAGCTTACACTTTTTTGCGCCTAAGATGGCAAAAAAATGCAGAAATGTCCAAAAGTTTACATAGTTATTTAAAATATGAACAGCTATCTAAATTGGATCAGTAGGCTATCGAATTTGGGATTTTTTCAAATAACCTAACAAAGAATTTTATATATTAAAAAACTTAGAGCTGGAAAGAGGTGGTATCCGTACAATACACACAGTTAAGAACAAAACATTAAATTGCCAAAAAACTAAAAAGAAACAGTTGTAAAGTAATTAAGCAGATGCTTGTGAAAGCAAAAGGGGGTAAGGTCACAGGAAAAAAATTGTTGTGACGTTAGTACGGCTTTTTAAGACCATTTTCCATCAATGTGGACAAAATAATGTTATTATGCTGACACTTTCTTTCCAACACTCGTTAATTATCTGGGTGCCCCTAAATACTACAGGATAGCTTGGAGCGCTTGTATCACTTAGATTGCTATGAAAAGTAATTGTAACCCTGTCTCAAACACTAATCTCAACCCCAGAACTAACTTAAACCCCAACCCTAACATAAATATCATGGCTTTTGCAAGCCATCCAAACGCTTCAAGCGCTTCATGCGATCCAAGCGGTCCAAGCGATCCTGTAGTATTGGGAGGTACCAAATTATCTAAGCATTTCACCTATCACTTACAGCCCAAATTCTGTTTAGTTGGTTCTGGTAATCTTCCTTTAATCGCTGTGGTTTGGCGTCCACAGTTATTCGGTCTGCTGACCAGAATTTACTGTTCTTGTACATTTGCTTTGCCGTTGGACCTGGTACCTTGTTTCTGTTTGTGTCAAACCTAGAACACACAAGGTTGAAAACATTACACTATACACGAGGTAGTGATATTCACACTTACATAGTAGAATATCATGTACCCAAAGATACAAAATAGAAAGACACCAATCTATCCATATTACATTGTAAGATAGCATAAACCCCCACATTTGTTAGCTTCTGTTCACTTTTGCTTCTTTATAACAACCTAATATTTGGTGGAATATAGCCGCATTCGAATACTTTTTAAATTGTTGTTTTAGACAGATATTTCTATCAAATGCTATAACAACTGTAATTTTACAAGCTGTATGTAGGATGAAGATATGGTTCTTTGGATTATATAAGCCCAAGGGTGAGATATATTAAAGGCACTGGTATGTATTCTTACGTAGTAAAATACCAAAAGCATAAACCCCCAAACTTGTAAGATCCTGTGTGTTATCCTAATATTTTGGGGAATACAGTCGCATTCGAATACACTTTAAATTGTTGCATTAAGAACTGTTATTTTTCATTCAAACGAGTAGCTAAGTTGTTAGTGTTTGGCATTTTGTCCGAAGGGTTGCAGGTTCCAAACTGTATCTTTTACGTAAATACGAGGTAATGTAATGATTGCTCGTGTGATAAAGTTCTTGCATTTTGGCATTTACAAATTCAAACATAAATATACTTTTCCGCTTCCATTTTGCTTTGTATGTGCGTTTTTTGTGTGACTCTTTTAATTAACATTTAAGCAAAATCTTATATGCCCACCCCCACCCACTTCTGCATGAATGCGCTTCCAATTTGGCTCCTGGTTGTCACACGCTTTCCCGGCAACCTCTGGCTCTCCGCCGGAAAAAAATCCTTCGTTTGAACGCTCATTGCGTTGATCTCCGTGTGGAATCCCGAGATATTATCATCAGCGGGACCCATGGTCCATATGGACGCAGAGGAGTTGGCCCGTGCCGGCCCCATATCACTGGAAAGTAAAGTGTATTTTTTGGTAGGGCGTAGGGGGTTTATGTTTTATCTTAGAGTATACAAAAATTGTAGAGCATTAACATACTGGCAATCAAATCATTTATCCTAATGGCAATCAGATCTTTTACCCAGTCAGGTTATACTATTGTTGAGATATTTTAGTGTGTTGTGTATGATTTCATAGATTTTAGTAAAATCCATTAATTCCACGGGTTTTAGACAACATCCGCTAAGTCCTTTGCCCCCAAATACACAATTTTCTAGCAGAACTGTGGCTGGGATCGATCCCACAACCCTTATCCATCCACAGAAAA